>JAIFKG010001357.1:0-19332 GCA_020351975.1 Phyllosticta ampelicida | reverse complement strand
AAGAGCACATAAACGACGACGAGATGTCGCTCGTTTATTCGGTCCAACTACTGTAGTACGCCGCCAGCTACGTACTCGCCATGAGCACGCGCCCGGATCTCGCGGCAAGCACTCCTGGCAAGGCCGAGGTCTGACAGCTAGAGGCTTCAGCTGAAAAAGAAAAGCTGGAAAAATTAAGTTAAAAACAAGCATTTCGCCAACTGGAGGTTTAAAGCTGGGCTAAATTGCAGGACGGGGTATAAGCGTTACATATCTTGGTAGTGCAGTCGTTCTTACTGGTAATTACTGTCTCGCCCTGAGCCACCGTCCGACGGCAACCAACGGCTTCAGCTTTTCCAAGACCCCTTCCAGAACTAGGTTAGAATCTTGGAAGTTTTCTTTTCCCTGGCTACTCCTCCCAACTGCTCGAATTATTCAAATTTGGAACACTGTGAACGGTAAAATTATGGCGTGAAAGAAGAGGCGGAGGAAGCTGCAATATGGATCAAGCGTAAGCACAGAACAGTTTTAAAGAAAACTGACGCTTGCGCGTCTAAGCAAAAACATCAGTGGCGAATCGTTCACCCTTCACACTGTCAAACCACTTTTCCACGCGCTCAACGTCTACTTCCTCCCCACCCTTCTCCTCCATGCGCTTCTCCACCGCAATCCTTACACATACTTCCTTGATCTCCCGGCCGACAGCTGCGCTGCCACACACAAAGAACTTGGCCCCGCGCTCCCACAGCTCCGTCACGACAGCCCTCTCGCGCCACACGCGCTCCTGGACGTACTTGCAGTCCGCGGCGTCGGGGTGTTCGGACTGGCGGCTGTACGCGCGGTACACGGTGACAACACCCTCGGCCTCCCATCTGTCAAACGCCTCGCGGTACATGTCGTCGACGTCGCGTCCGCGGCAGCCGAAGAATAGCATCGCCGGAGCCAGTTTTCTACCCGCCGCTACTTGTGCTGCACGCTCGGCGACGAAGCCTCTGAATGGTGCGAGGCCTGCTCCAGCGCCAATCATGATGACCGGCGTGTCTTCGGGTTGCGCCGGCGGCCTGAACGCGCTGTTCGAGGACGGTCGTACCGCCACGTGCAATGCGTCGCCAGATGCCAGCCGCGCGAGGTACGAGGAAGCGACGCCGCGGTGACGGCGCGGAGCACCGGAGAGAGCAGGCGCGTCCAACACGGCGAAGGTTAGAGTGCAGGTTTGAGGGTTAGTGAGCGGCGAGGAGGAGATGGAGTACTGGCGCAGACGCATGGGCGGCATCATGGAGAGGAACGAGGGTAGTGGCAAAGCGACGGTCGGGTAAGTCTCCAGCAGGTCAAGGACTGAGATGCGTTTGGCAGAAACTTCGGCGGAGAAGGCGTCGCCCGAGAGGTGTGCCAGCGCGGTGCGCGTTTTCGAGTCTTTGGTGAGGTTCAGCAGGGTTGTCACGTTGCGTTTCGAGGCTGGCTGTTCGAGCTCAATGTACGCTGAGAAGAGATCATGGGCTGAGATGGGTGAGTCGGTGGGCAGCGTCGTTGGAGACGCCGCGGAAATCGTGATCAAGTTGTCCCAAGCAAGTCCAAAGTACCGCAGCACCCTTGCGACATTTTCTCCGGGGTTCATGGGCAGCACGGCCACATACGAGCCAACAGAGTACTCTGTATCCGACGGCAGCTGGATTTCCAAATGGCGCTTCTCTGGAACGCCAGGCGCAGAGAGAACTTCATTATTGAGAACGCGAGCTTCTTTGACGTCTTGCTTGAGAATCGATGGTCGAGGCGCTGACACCTGGACGCTGAATGTGTCAAGCGATGCCGTTGCCGACGAATCGCCGGAGCCAGAACTATTGTACTGCTTTTTCATTGCCGGCCAAAAGACCTCATCTTCCCATTTCTCGAATTCGGTGAAGACGTCGCCAGCTGCCGCATCAGCGGTTCCCAGAGCTGCGACCCTCTCGCCTCCCCTTTCTTCGAGTACACGATCGACGAGCTTGGGGATGCGGTGGAAAGTTGTCGTCCAATCGTGATGGCCGCAACCAAAGACGGTGTAGTTGACGCCCTTCAGCTCGCTACTCTTAAGGGTTTCCAACCACGCAACGAAGTGTGCCGCGTTGTCGGGGGGCTGTCCTTCGTAGGAGGCAGTGATAATGGCAACAGGGTGATCCCTTGACAGGTTTTGATTGGCACTGTCCAGTGAGTCCACAGTCTTGGCCAGGAATCCGTGAGAGGGCGCGTCGCCTGCAAGTCTGCGAGCCAAAGCCTCGCAAGTCCCCGTGTTGGAGCCGTAAAAGACGGAAAGAGGAATACCAGACTTTTGAGCCCCGTTCGAATCCGGGGTGACGGGCCGAGTGGCATTAGGCGTGCTGGTAGGCGTGCTGGCAGACGTTCCGTTGAGAGCGTGTTCGAGAGTTGTCGGATTGTGGCCGTGACGTAGGGTAGCCCGCATCTTAAAGTCCTTGGGCTTGATGGTCAAGGTCTGTTTGAACTTGAGATGGTACTGAGGGTCCTCGAGTTGGAAGTTGAAATTTTGCATCAGCAGCGCCACCACCAACATGGCTTCTTGCCAGGCAAAAGGCCTGCCAATGCAGCCCCTCATGCCGTTGCCAAAAGGCTTCCAACTGTTGGGAAATTCCTTGGTGATGCGCTCAAACTCGCCATCCATCATGCGTTCAGGACGCCATGCGTCCGCGTCTTTTCCCCACACAGCGGGATCACGTTGCGCTTTGAAAAGAAGGCACTGGATTGGCTCGTTCGGAAACACTTGGTATTTTCCTTGGAGCATTGTGGGATTATCCGACTCCATTGTAAATATTGGAGCGGTGGGGGTTAGACGGAGAGTCTCCCTAAGAATGGAAGTGACGAATGGCAGCTGCGAGAGGTGGTTCACGTTTACCGGTCCTTGGCCAATAACTCGGTCGACTTCCTGCTGCGCTTTCTGGTATGACTGGGGGCTCTTCAGGAGGTAGTAAAAGACGAACGACAAAAGGCCGGAGGTGGTTTCATGACCAGCGATCAGAAATGTAATCATGTTGTTCGTGATGCTCTGGTCGTTGAGTCCTTCCCCAGTTTTAGGATCTCGTCCTAGGAGCATGGCGTTGAGCAAATCCTTCTTGTCAACTGGAATCTTACGTCTCGCATCAATCAACTCCTGGCTAGTCTTTTGCATCAATTCGATGTCTGCATCGTACTTTGCTTGCGCGTGGCGCATTAGAGACTGCGCAATCGCGGGCCGGAGCGCCCTGTTGCCGCATTCGACCAAGAAATCTGACATCGCTTGGACAAATGGATGCATGTCGCTTGTGTAGAATGAGTTGAAGCGAAAACCCATCGCACACAATGCGAGCGTGTCGAGAGTTAATCTCGTAAAGTCGTCCGTGACAGAGATGGGATGTGTGGGACCGTATCGAGCCCATTTCATGATCAGTTGTGAGGCAATATCGTGCATCTCGTCAAACATAGAGCGAATGGAGATGGGACCAAAGGCGGGCATTAGGATGCGGTGAGCGATGCCCCAATTCTTTTCTTGAGTGCCGTACGCGGTAAAAAGGCCATCGTGCACACCATTACGCACCTGCCGAAGAGCGTTTGATACCGACTTGTGGAATCTTCGCTCATCGCAGACTTCGTTCAAAAGAGCTTGGGATGAAATGTAAACGCGTGTGCTTCCAGTGATGTTGAGTCTGTAGATTTGGCCTAGAAATGAGTCAGAATCACGACTATTTGGTCTATTCCCGTTTGAGTGTTTACACACCGTAGGTATCGGCAAGACGGACTAATGATCCAAGGGGGAATTCGGCATCAATAGCAGTCAGATTGCCAACAAAGGGCAGCCCCGGGGGCTGAGGGATGGGAACAAGTTCTGAGTCTCCCATGTCTTCTTTTTTTGGAGGCTCTGAAAATGTGAAGTACGAAAGCATGGCGAAGGAGAGGAGCTAAAGATACAAGGTAGAGCGGTGACACGAGGTGTACCAGTAATCAAGCAAAGAGGAAGGTCAAAAGAGTCAAGGCGGACAATGGCAGCGATGTATCTGGTAGTTGAAAAGGTGTTGCAGTAGTTGATGTAATGACACGGAGGGATCTTCCAGAAAATGGAGCCGATCGGCTGCCAGCAGAAAAACCGGGCTTCTTTTGGTGCTACGGCCGTTCGATTAAAAATCGTCCACAAGGTCTTGTCACGACGAAACGCCCCCTACGAAGACAATGGGCAGTCTTTTCAGCCTGGATGTTCCAAGTGGCGGTAAGGCTTTCAGTTGAGCCCTACGAGGCTCTGATCGGCTGCCTAGTGCCGCCTGCCAGTCATATCGCATTAAATAACCACAATAAGCTTGTCATCATGCAGAGAATGTCAGCGACAGAGGGAAACAGCCACTTGGAGCTCTCATGTGTAAGGTGGCGCAGTTCGCGGAGCTTTGATCTGACCAACAAAAACGTACGTCTGCTGGGTAGGCGCGCCGCGGCCTACCTCACGAAATGGGCTTTCCGAGCGATGAAGATGACTCCAAGTCCGGTGTGGCATGTTGTACCCGGATTTCGTTGGCTTATGCACGTCGACAAAGCGGTTGATAATTGTGTCAGGCTGGCGGGCGAAGTTGCTGTCATCTGGCCCCCTGTCACGCGCGTCCATCTTGACCCCGTCGGCCGTAGCGGTCGTTCCGTCTCCGACCAAGCTACCCCGTCTCCGCGACCTGGACCAATCATGTTGCCGCAGAGCTTGGATACATGCCGAGGTACGATGTGACGGTGGTTGTCCAGAAATCGCTATACCACCTCATGCCCACTTTTCAACAGGTTTCAACGCGAACGCGGGCCTCTCTTCCTTCGACCCAAGTTCCCACAACCTTTGTTCCTGCCACCCACAATACTTCCCTCTTCGAAGACCCTTTCTCTGCGCCATCTTCTTCCTCCTCCGAATCCCACTCTCCGCTCTCTCCCCATGAGCCTTGTTCCGGCGGAGCGGCGTCACCAGCCTCGCAAAAAAGCTTGAGCTTCAGCGGCGGCAATCCAAGCTGTTTTCCCACTGCTCCAAGCATGCTGTACATGGTAAAGCTGCGAGGAAGTTCGACGCTAAACTCTTTGGGTTCGCGGCCAGTGTCTGCCAGCTTTGCCTTGACCGAATCTCCTGGGTAAAATGAAAACTTGATGAGCCTCGCCGCAAGGGAATTTGGGTTGATCTTCTCCGTCTGCTGTCGTTCTACGGTCGGTTCTCCATACTCGTCGCAAAGTTCTTTGTACCGCCTGTGCGACGCGATAATGGCTTCCGCTTGAGTTTCCGGTGCACTCGACAATTCGGTTCCAATCTGAGAAAGGTAATAGGTCTCGGCATTTAGTCGTTCCTTTGCGGAAATCTTGCTAAAATTCATCGCTTCCAGGCCTTTGAGGCGTGCCATGGTAAGCATGTATCCATCGTCTGCCGACAGATCTCTTCCATTTGCAGAGTGTAGATTTTCGTAGAGAGGGTTGGTAGAGATTCGAAGCGATCTCAGTCCAGGGAACACGTCGGACAAAGCGTCAATGAAGTGCCAGCTGTCGATTGCATTGTACGCCAGGTCAACATCTTCCAGTGTCCGAGAGAAAACCAGCAACTTGGGAATCACCGGCGTATGGTTGTCCACTTTGGATATGGAATTGTTTTTCAGCCTCAAGCGCTTCAAGTTTGGCAGTTCGGTCAAAGCCTTGAGATCAGCCAGCGTTTGAATGTCGTTCTTTTCCAGGACAATTTCGGTCAATGTTGCAGGCAGACACGCCCCCTCGCATCTACTGAGGGCATTGTCGTTTGCTGTTAGGGACTTGAGGCTGGGAAATCCCAAGCTTATCGAGACGAGCTCTTTCCAGTCGAGTAGGGTGTCTTCAAGACTAAGGGATGTGACCTTGATAAAAGCTCCCGCAAGATTGTGGTCCAATTCAACGTCTGTGAATCGATTCCCATCAGCACGAAGCTGCGTGAGCCTGCCAAGCTGGATACAGATTGACGCAATCTCTCTCCATTCCTCGAAAAGGTTTCGACTAAGATCAAGCTCATATATCTTGGGCGAGACGTCTTTTACATCTGTAAGTTCTTCCGCTGTGATGTTGATCTTCCCGTCCGAGGCAGCTTGTTCTAGAAGGGCTGGCAGCGGTCTTGTCATGCACAGGCAGTCAAGAATAGCTATCCGAAGCTCTTGCAGGTTTGCAAGTTTCTTGCGAATTTTGTCGAAGCCAACTTCTTCAGCTTCTTTGCCACTGATTTTAATGACATTTCTGCGCTCACTGAACGGAATATTGGCAAGGACGGGCCCAGTGACAACAATGTTAAGGTTCGATTCATTGACCGAATCCGGGGCATACTTCTTTTTCAGAGCTTGCGCGTAGGATAGCGGCGGATCAGAGGGGCGATTCGGTCTCACAAAAGAGGCAGTCGTTGGGTGTCTTCGGGCGCCTATCTGATACGTCTCGCGTTAGAATAGCAACACCCGGGGGTACATGCATACATTCAAAGTACCTCACGCCGTCGTGAGAACCATCGTGCTTCCCGCGTGTTGGGTCGTCCCATTCGACGCCCAGCCAGTCGCCTTTGACGCCGTGGATGGAGCCGACAAAGCGCACAGTGCAAAGATTGCCGTTGAATGACAGGCGTTTGCCGGGATAGAACTGGGCGGCCATGGCAGAGTGTCGACGAGTCAAATCGACACGGGCAAGAGAGGCAGCGTTGGAGCTTTAATTGAAATGGAATGGGCTTGCAGCAGGGATCTCGTCATGGATTGGCCCGCGCGCACGGCCGGCCTCCACGCTCCTCCGCCCAAGCTACGTCGACCAACTGCCGCCAAACCCATCCAGCACCTTGCCCACATCTCGCCTCGACAGCCTTCTCTACCGCCATCATGTCTTTGGATCCGCCCACCTATATCCTGTCGTTGCAGAACAACATCCGCAGCCGGCCCATCTCCTGGGAGGGCGCCGTCCGTGCCAAGACAATCACCGACGCAGACCTCAAGAAGATAAAGTCGATTGACAAGGTCCGGAAAGAGCAGCGGAAGCAGACCATCGAGACCGATACCGACAGCTTTGTGACACTTTTGCTGGGCGAAGATGATGCGCAGGACATTTTCCAAGCGGCGTCCAAGGGTAAACGTCAGGACATTATACAGTACATGCTGGTGCTCACCGGCGACCTGATAGATGGTGGGTGCCAGAGCTCAACGTCCACTTTGTAGAGACTCAAAGCTGACGTCTTCGATCACAGACGTCCCATCTTTCCTTACTGCCTTGACCAAGCATCCTCGCCCGTTTGTGCCTTTCCTCCCGCTTCTCAAGCAATCCACCAACCCCGAAGACCCGATACCACTCCTTACGTCTGCGGTGCTCGCGAGCTTGATATCTGAAGCATTGGTGTACAACCCCAAGCAATCCAGTCAAATAGAAGAAGCCCTGCCCATGCTGTACAGCTACCTGTCCACCTTGGCCAGGAGCTCCGATGCCGGTCTCCAAGACATTGCTGTTCAGGAATACTCGTCAGTGCTGCGTACGTCCAAGTCGCGGTCACTGTTCTGGAAGCAGAGGAAGGAGACGCTCAATCCGTTGGTGGACATTCTAAAGGCGGCGGCGGGCAACGGCAAAGACACGGACTCGACGTTATACGGCGGCAGCTCGAGTGCCAGCATCCGCACCAACGCGGACGTTGGACTCGGCGGCGGTGTAGGGCTCCAGCTCCTGTATCATGTCTTTCTCGTAATCTGGCAGCTCAGTTTCGAGGGCAAGCTTGTCGGCGACGGGTTGGATGAGTTAGTGATGACGCACTCCCCCGCTTTCGCTTTACGAACTAACTAACGAATTGTGCAGGGAACATGACATTGTGACCCTATACGTCTCTCTGCTACGCACGTCTCCCAAGGAAAAGACTACTCGCTTGCTCTTGTCTACGCTCCGCAACCTCATTGATGCAAAGCCCGAGAGACTGCTACCAGCCGCAACGCTCGCGCGCCTCCCGGCACTCCTCACTTCGCTGCAATCGCGACACCTTACGGATGATGACCTCGTCGAGGATCTGTCCTCTCTCCAAACATCGCTCGAGGACTACACTAAGACGCAAACGACTTTTTCGCAATACGCAGCCGAAGTAAACAGCGGCCATCTGCGCTGGTCGCCGCCGCACCGCAACCCAGCATTCTGGCGGGAAAACGCGCGGCGCATCATCGACGACAACAACAACGAGCTGCTCAAGCAGCTTGCCGCCATCCTCGACAAGCCGTGGGACCAGGACAAGCAGGTGCTCGCAATTGCGTGCAACGACGTGGCCTGTCTGGTCAAGGAAGTGCCGGAGAAGCGGCCGGTGCTGGAGCGCGTCGGGCTCAAGGCGCGCGTCATGCAGCTCATGGCGGACAAGGACGAGACGGTGCGATGGGAGAGCCTGCGCGCGGTGGGCGAGTGGTTGAGGTATAGCTTCCAGTAGATGCATGCACGAGGACATTCAAAGGGCGCAAAAGTCGCAATCGAGCCAGCTAGAAGAGGAAAAAGTACAAGATGCCACTTCGTATCCATGCATGCACGTGGAAAGTGGAGAGAGGAGGGGGTCGCGCACCCAGTCGTTAACCCCTTCCGATAGTGATGCATCACCCACCGGCACCTCCTATGTGAGAAGGACTGAGGGAGAAGAGCGCATAGTTTGTATAGGTTGGAACGTACTTGACGTGCATTTTGCCGATTTCTTTTTTCTCTGTAGCAATATGCGTCTTTTTGGCACTACTTGATCTGCCACGGTTGTTCCCAAGGACAATCTGCTCTAGCATCCGACTCACGGTGGCGTGTGCCATGGTCGAGATGCTCCGTACACATCGTGACCCTGTCGTGACAACTTCCATGTGGGCTTCTCGCCCGGTGGTCGCTTGCACTCGTGACTGTTTAGGCAACAAGCGGTATCTGTCAGTCGCGTGCCCAACGTGTGGAAATGAGAAGAACATCGTGACAATAAGCGATTCTTTGGAGGAGTCAAAAAGAGAAAGACATGGTTCTTAGGACGATGAGGTGGAGTAGAGACCTTATCACAGCATGGTCAGGCACGGCGACGGCGACGGCGACAATCAAACTCTCACAACATGGAATGCTGGTGGATGGGGATAAAAGAGTCGATCGTCACTTCCACGTGGACGAAGTCGATCAGTATGCGGAGGGATCTACCAGCGAGCTCGGTACGTGTTTAGTGAGAATCATTGCTATTCTTGGCAGATAGGGAGAGGTGCTTCAGTCTCGGGCGATGGGCCACGGTGCGGCTGATCGTTGGCCCGTCGCTTTGCTGGTGTTGAACATGCAAGAACCAAGCCGCGCCGCCTCCACGGTTGTGTCAGGGGACGATTGGTCTCGTCGCCTGTCCTGGCGCTTGGTGGCAGCGGAGAGGCGAACGGGGAGTGAGTGACGGGCCACCGCAATGAGACCACACCACGGCAAATGCGCTTTGCTTGCGAGGCCGAGACATGTCTCGAAAGAGGCGAAAGAGGCGTCTTGTTTGGCTCGTCTTGCAAGGCAGGCGTGGGCGATGCGATGCGATGCGGTGCGATGCGGTGCGATGCGGCTGTGGTGCAGTTGGCGCCGGGGACGTCATGCGGTAGTGTGTGTAGTACAGCTGGGTGACTGCCCGAGGATGACAGATGGCAGACGGCACTGCCGTCCGAAAGAGGAATGCTGAGACCAAGGCGCAAGGGGTTGCCAACGGGACCCGACGAGATGGCGCGGTAGGTTAATTGAATGGCAAAAGCTTATTCGGGCCGCTGCCAGCAACGGGCACTGCAACAACATGGAGGTCCAGTCGAACAAGTTGTGCTCGATGTATGCACAGAACAATAGCATGCAGGACGAGGCAGCCAAAGGGACCAAAGGGCCAAAGGCACTTGGGAGAGACAACGTTTAGCGCCCGCCGTCGGAGGGATTGCGTCCAGCCTACTGCCGACGCGGGTTGGAGGCTGCATAAGGGGACCAACGGCCCGCGTACCCATGGCGAAGATCCATCGGCCACGCAGCGACGTGAGGCGTCGCGATCAAATTGCTCCGCCGGCAGGGCGCAGACTCCGAGTCGGCAGAATTCAATGGGCCCCGAGCAGAGATTAGCTGGACGCACACGACAATTTCGGGAGCGCAAGGCATCGTGTCAAGCAGGCCCGAGGGATGCGACGCTCATCTTGCTGTTCGAGTGTCGGCTCCGTCAAGACCCGCGCCGGCACGCAAGCACAGCCAAAGTCTCGGGGACCACGTTGTTCGTCGCTAGCCCGCCGGCGTTGCGACAATCCATTCACCAGGTCTTGCGCTTGTAGATGGTCTGCACACCGGTACTGGCACTCATCCTGCGTCTGGAGCGAGCGAGCGAGCCGTGGCGCACACGCACACGCACACGCACACGCCCACCACACGCACAGGGCTAGGGACTCCCAGCTACACTTGAAGGGAGCAGCCTTGGAATCTACGGCGCCAGCCCAGACACCTTTTTAGACTCGACCTAGCCGACAATCTCTCGCCTGCTGTCCTCGTCGCGCTTGGCCTCGTCTCTCTCCCGAGCCCGAGCACGAGCTTCATTGGCACCGCACAAGCACAAGACAAGACAAGACAAGCACAAGCACACCACAGGCACACCACAGGCACACCACAGGCACACCACAGGCACGACAACGCAATCCTCGACGTCTTTGCCGCAGTGCTTTTGCGCTTGCTGAGCTGCTCGCCGACCACGCGCCCACACGCTATCTGACGGCGACTCTGCCCAACCTTGGCTACAGGTACCCAGCCTGCCCCTGAAGCTGGCGCCAACCAGAGAACACGAACCGTTCGCCTGAACCCTACCTCGCCGCCCGCCTCACCCCCAATCCACCTCTTGCAATAAACAAACATCCGCCTTGACCCTCTTCGCCATCGCAACCGGCCTCCTGCCAAACGGGCTCGTTCAACCCGTCGTTGCACAAGCACTCTGCCGTGTACCCGCTCTGCTCTGCGCATGTCCGCGCTCCGCCGAGTGCCCCGCTCGCATTCACTCGTCCTCCAGCTCCTGTAACCCTCGAACCCGCTCCGCTCCAACATCGCCAAGTCTACCCAATTTGCGCCAAAAATCACATCTTCCGTAGGGGCGCCCGATGCCTGCGGAGATGGCCGCCTCTCCGCCTGGGTCGCCCGCGCCGAGCGGTATTCAGCGGCCCATGAGCGCCTTGCTGCGTCCTAACCGCAGCTCCAGTCGCATGAGCATGAGCAGCCGCCCCGGTGGAAGCAGAGCCTCTGATGAGGACAGCAAGACGGCCGTCAAAGTCGGTGAGCTTCGTCCTTCCTCCGTTCTCCGTTGCCCAGATTGCTCATTGATTGCCTTTTGCAGCCATTCGCGTCCGCCCACCCTTGAGGCCTGGCGACCCCAACTATGAACTCATCCCGCAGCGCTTCCGCGGCTCCGTGTGTCAGACCGGCTCCGACACGACAATCGCCGTCGACTCGAACCAAGGCAAGAAACTCTTCGTGTTCGACCGAGTCTTTGGTGAAGACGTTGGCCAGCCTGGCGTATGGGAGTACCTGAGCGACAGTATAAATTCGTTTGTGCAAGGCTACAACGTCTCCATTCTGGCATATGGACAGTCGGGCGCTGGAAAGTCGTACACCATGGGCACTTCGGGCCCCGGGCCGCAGGCCGATCCAAACGTCATGGGTACGTAGCTCACGCACTCGCATTGACCCGGCTGACAAGATACAGGCGTTGTACCGCGTGCTGCAAAGGCCTTGTTCGAAATGCTGGTAGGCTCCCAACCGTCGGCGGGTGCAGGAACCGCTCTGCGTGCTCCAACTCGCTACTCCACCGTTGGCCTACCTCCAGCCAAGTCTGGCGACAAGAGCTGGCAGCTCAAGGCGACTTATGTCGAAATTTACAATGAGCATCTGCGGGATCTCTTGATTCCCGCCGAGACCCCACCCAACGAGCGCGCACAAGTCACCATCCGCGAGGATACCAAGGGCAGGATAATTCTCACCGGCCTTCAGCAGATGAACATCAACTCGATCGACGATCTCCTTCACGCGCTCAACCATGGATCCTCCATTCGACAGACCGACTCTACGGCCATTAATTCCCAGTCCTCGCGTTCCCATGCGGTTTTCAGTTTGAATTTGGTGCAGAAGAAGAGCAAACCTGTCCCGGCCAACGCATTGCAGGAAAAGAGGCGTTCGGTGCCTATCGAAGCCCTGTCTGGCTCCGAAGGTTTTGTGACTGTTGACAGCAAGATGCATTTTGTCGATCTTGCGGGAAGTGAAAGATTGAAAAATACCGGCGCCCAAGGCGAGCGCGCAAAAGAAGGGATTTCCATCAACGCTGGTCTTGCGGCCCTCGGCAAGGTCATTTCGCAGCTTTCGTCCAGATCTGGCGCCCACGTCTCGTACCGCGACTCGAAGCTCACGCGTCTGCTGCAGGACTCGCTGGGTGGCAACGCCATCACTTACATGGTTGCCTGCGTCAACCCGGCCGAGTTCCACATTAGCGAAACCCTCAACACCGTGCAGTACGCGCAGCGCGCCAGGGCCATTCAGAGCAAGCCCAAGATTCAACAGACGTCAGAAGATGGTGACAAGCAAGCCATCATCGAACGACTGCGCGCCGAGGTTTCGTTTCTGCGAGACCAGATCAAGCTATCTGAGCGCACAGACCGCAAGAGCAAATCGGCCCAGCAAAGAGCCGAACGCAACTCTGAGCGCGAGATGGAGCTGCAGAACCAGCTGCTTGACCTGCAGGAGAATTACACTGCTCTTAGTCAACGCCACGCAAATTTCATTTCAGAGATTACCAAGGCACACCCTGAATCTGATGCCGCCGAATTGACCGATGCGCTCGGAGACACTGCCATGGAGCGGCTCAAGCGTTCAAATTCCTTCGCCGAAGCCGTTCACGCAGTCGTACTCGAGTACGAGAAGACCATTCAGACCCTCGAGTCATCCTTGTCGACCACCCGCACACACCTTTCCACGAGCGAGTCTAGTCTGCTGGAAAAAGAAACCAAGATTGCCTACATGGAGAGCGTCAACCAGCAGCTGCAAAGTCGCATCCAAAAATTCGTGGATCGTGAGGCCAACAACGAAAGCTACCTGCGCGACCTGGAATCCAAGGTTGACGGCATCACCACGGGCGAGGAGAAGCAGACCGCCATCATTCAAGATTTGCGCAAGGAGTTGGGCAGGGCTCGAGAGAATGAGATCAATGCCGAAGAGTATATCAACACTCTCGAGGACCGTCTCGCCGAGGCCGAGCAGGACCACGAGCTGATGCAGAGAGAAATTGAGAGGTTGGAGCACGTCATTGAAAGGCAGCGTAGCATTGGCAAACTCGACAACCTCCTCTACGAGCTGGACAACATCCAAAAGGAAAACAAGAATGGCGAAAGCGAGGCTGGGACCAACGGCGAAAAAGAACAGGCGTTGAGCGACGTTTTTGAAGAGCCAAGAGACGAGGAGGCTGACGAGGAAAGGTCATCCACGCCAAGACCTAACGGCAACTCTGCCGCCGAGGCCCCGGAGGAAGACCTTCAAGAGACGGAGGTGGTTGCGCTAAGTGCCGCTGAAGACATGCCTCAGAGCCCAGAGCAGTCCAGATTCGTAGCCGACAAGCTCGAATCCGTGACCCAAGAGCTGTTGGATCTTCGCATGGAACACGAGGCCACGGTGCACGACCATGACGAACTGCAGAGAAAATATCAGGCGACACTTCGGACCTTGTCGGAGCTTCAGGAAGCTGTCGACGAGGCTCGGGCAAACAAGCGCGATTCTTCTTCTACTAGGCCGGATTCTTTTTTAGCGGACGCGGGGGTGAACGGGGTCAGAGAGACCAAAGAGGATGGGCAACCTTCATCCTCGCGTACCTTATCATCGGAATTGTCTTTGCTTGGGGAATCTACCGATCCCAGGGATTCCTTCTCGACGGCAGCTACCTCCGAGGCTGATGCGGCTCAGAGAGGAACAGACCATTACGGCGACCGTGCCCCCAACGGCGAAGAGCGCCTTGTGCAAGAGATGGAGAAGCTGAAGAGGTTGCACGTCGAAAAGGAGGAGAGCATGGGTCAACTCACCCATCGCTACGCTCAGCTTGAGAAGGACCACCAGCTGACGTTGAAATATGTCGACGAGCTCAAGAGTGAGATGCAAAGAGCAGCGCAACTCGCGCGCCCCGACTCTCCTACTGCCCACGTCATTCGCCGCAAGCTGAGTCAAAACATTGGCGCGGTTGACCGGGCAAACCGCTCGTTTGCTGCCATACGCAACATCGCTTTGGAGAATATGGAAGACCAGCCTGAAATTATCCAGGCATTTGAGCAGCATCTCAACGCCATCATGGTTGACTTGCACACGGCCAAGGAGCGCGTCCACGCTTTGGAGACTGATTTAGCCCAGGTGCGCAAGGAGATGGAGGGCAAGATGTCCATCATTTCGGGCTTGACGAGGGAACGATCAAGTTTGAAGGGCTCACCCCTCGACATTTCCGTCGTGGCCCAGATGCGGGAGCAGTTGATGGAGAACGAGAACAGGGTGAGGCATCTCCAAGAGTCCCACGCCTCCCGCGAAAGCGAGCTCTTGGAGCAAATCGAAAGCCTTCGCAACGCGCTTTGTGCGCCTCGATCCCCCTCTGTGCGCGTAACAGACGGCGAGAGTCAAGTGTCGCACTCTCCTAGCCACAGCCTCCTCGAACCTCCTTCGCCAGAGACAAAGGACATGGACCACAACCAGCAATTCAACGGAAAGTACGAAGAGCAAATCTCTAGCCTGCAACGCGAAGTCGCCCAATGGCAGACCAAATACCAGTCGACTATGACCAACATGCGCACGTCGGAACAGCAGCTCCAGGCAACCATCAAGGAACTCGAAACAGCCTTGCGTGCCGCCGAGGACGAGCAGGCGGAGCGCGCCGAACGTGCCGAGCTGTCTGACGCTCAAGCCGCCGATGTAGAGGCTCTGAGGCAGGAAATCAACCACCATAAGTCGACTGCGGCTGCGAGTGCCTTGAGATTGGAGAAGCTCGAAGAGTCGTACTCTCACATCTTGCGCCAAGTCGACGAGGACTCCAAGGCTAGACACCTCACGGACAGGGAGCTTCAGGCCCACCGTGGACTTGTCTCGAATCTTGAGGAACAGCTCGAGCAACACAAGTCCACTGTTGCGCTGCATCAACAGGGCCTCGAATCACTCCGTGACACGCACGCGAAAGAAATGCAGGAGTCGAGTGAGCGCGTGGCTGCGCTGGAGGAGGAGCTTGGCCGGGCCCAGCGAGAGGAACACGATGCTAAAGCGTCCGTGGCGGCTCTTGTGGCTAGCATCTCGGCTGCTCTTGGTGAGGAGACGGATGCGATCAAGGTGCAGACCCAGATCGAAACTCTTGCGAGCGAGCGCAAAGACCTGCGTGAAAAGCATGCCGCTGCTACTGCGGAACTCGACAACATCAAGGCGCAATTTGAAGAGGTCAAGGCTCAGGCCACCGCCAGCGAGGACAAGGTCAGCGAGCTTAAGACGATCAACGACGAGCTCCTCAAGGAAATTGGAACGATTAGCGAGAGGGAGAAGAAGAGCGCTCGTCTGGTGGATGAGCTCGAAGAACAACTCAACTCCAACTATGACCAGCAGCAAATGGCAACTCACAGGCTCTCGGCTCTGCAGACTGAGCGCCAATTACAACTCGAGGAGGCCTTGCAGGCCAAGACCCAGCTTGAGCGCGAGCTGGAAGACTCGAGGAGAAAGGTCTCGGAACTTGAGGTATGCTTGCGAGACAGTTTCTTGACAAGGATGGCGCTAACGATGATTCAGGCTCAACTTGGCGGCGCAAAGCGCAACTCTCAACGCGAATCCTTGGACCCCAGGGACTTGGGTCAGAACCGCAAGAGCTCACACAATAGCCTCCCCTCGCCGCCGCCCGCCATCCCTCTTCCTCCTCTCCCAGGTAGCCCACCATCTGCCGCCGTGTCGTCGCCTGGCCCCACGCCCGGATCGCCGCCTGGATCGCGTCACCAAAGCAAGGACATTGCGCACGCACAGTTTGTTGATGATCAGGAAGCACGCATTCGCACCATTGAAAAGCACCTCTTTGCCGAGAAGCAGCTCACGGCTACTTTGGAAGAGGCTCTCACCGATCTTGAATCCAACAGTACCAAGGTCAAGGGAGAGATGGAGACGTGGAAGCGCAAGTGCAACAGCTTGGAGGAGGAGCTCAACGTGCTGCGGCAGGAGCAGAGCAAGAACCGATACTCGCTCCAGGCGGTCGAAGAGGAGCGCAACGCCCGCATGCGCGTCGAAGCCGAGCGTGCCCATCTAGAGGCCCGCATGGCTGCGCTCAACCAGAGCAACAAGAAGAAGAAGAAAAGCACCTTGAACTGCTTCTGAATTGCATAAACGGAGCCGGTCGGTTAGGGCGGCATATTCTTGTTCTTGTTGGGTGGCCCCTAGAACTGTACGTGACGAGTTGCGGGGGCATGGTCTTTTCTGCTGCCGCTATCGTTGTTGTTGCTGTTGCTACTGCTCCGGGCAGGGAAGGCGTTTGGGTGATTTTCTTCCCTCCTCAACCCTTCTAACCCCCTTCGAATTGTAATCACGCTCACTCTCACTCTTTCTCCACACCTTTTCAAGACTTGACGATGACTGGACGGACTGACTGGAAATTGCTTGGGTCATGCGATGCGCACTTGCAGGTGTTTATCTCGTGTCTCTTCTTCCCCATTAGCTAGAAAGTTTCCTTCTCCCTTTCCCTTTTCCACCTTGTTTGTGCGTGGCTCTTTTTTTTTTTTTCTTTTTTTCTTTTTGGTTTTCCCAATTTCGTTGGAGCTGTGTCGCTGTCTTTGTTGCTGCATGCCGATGAACTCATACCCCCTTTCCCCTTGACTTTTCTTTCCTTTTCCCCTCTCTCCTTGGTTGCTTCTTTTCGAGCGTGAGGGTCCGTCAATTGACTACCCGGCCGGCTGGGCTTGAGGCGCTAGAAGAAACAATCAAATCCAATGCTGCTTTCTCCCTCTTCGTCTTCTTTGAGTATAAGACGACGTTCCTTTCGATGTTGGCGAAGACGTCACATATACGCTGTGCTAACCGTCCCTGCACCCAGTTTCCCTTGCAGAGATACAGATGATTCTAGACGTGCTTCTTTTCTGCTGTCTACCGCTTGTGTCTTTGCTCCTGGCGCTACGTGCCTGGCATCATCGAAGAACCGCCAGGGTTTAAGAACAGCATTCGGCAGGCAAAAATCCGAAGATACTAAGCGCAAAAACTACAACGAATCCGAGGTCGACAGCCGGAGCACAGTCAAAAGGTTGATCCATCGTTTAGGGCTACCCGAAGACAACCGGGGTGCGCATGAAAGTGATCTCGCTGGCCACCATCGCGCGCGGCTCTGTCGCGAGTATACACCAGCTGAGATTTCTGACGTGAGCCTCCAGATCGTGGCGGTCAACTGGCTGGCGCCAAAAGGACCGCAGGGATTGGATCTAATTGCCCCTGTAGAGGTGTAGCGAGGCCTGAGACGGCAGCCAAGCGCGGCAAGCAAGCGAGGGCAACTGCTGGTCGCTCTGTCTGGTTGGTGCGATTGTTCAATTTTGTGTTGCAGACTGGCTGGACCAGGCAATACACATGTCCTGACGATCGAAAAATTTCATCGGTCTCTTGATCGCCTGGTCTTCTCCGACTACCATCCACCCCAAATCTAAATGCTGTTGCTTTCCCGGTCCATACGGTATCTTGGTTTTTTAGGCTCGGAGCAGAGATGGATGGGGGCAAAGAGCAGTGGAGCTCGGCTGCTTCCGACGTGTGCGCCGCCATGTGTTCTTCAAACTTCTCAGTCTTTTGGTGAACGAGCCTCTTGAGCTTCAGCAGACTGGTATTTTTGCCGCAGGTACCGCAACGAGTCTTTGCTGGCATCGCATTGCGCACCATTCTCTAAGCGCTCCGACACACAAAGACACCGGCCAAGGCGCTCCTCACTGGTGGAGAATGGGCTTCCGCAGTTGAAACAAGAGAATGGTTTCTGCCATAAACATGAAACGTCTTTGCGTACGAAGCGATGGCAGCGAGCACCGCTCCGATGTTTAGCCACATCACGAATTGCCTGTTTGGGAAGCGTCGGCCGCTGACTCGACGACTCCGTCATGGTCTCCTTGCGTGCTCGGCCTAAGCGAAGCCCCATGAAACTTCACGATGGTTGTTGAAAGCGCGAGAGAGAACAAGTGAGTCTCGGGGAGGGAGACATATAATCAGGTGGCCTTTTCCGATTCCCATTTTGTTCTTTGCTACTTGATCCCACGAATCTCTTCTTTGGCTTCACTCCCTTTCGTTGGTTGTCGCTGCGCGTCACTCGTTGTTTACCCTTTCCCTCTTTGACTTGACCATTCTTTGAGCCCCGGCGGTTCCATTCCTTCCAGCAACCAACCCTCAGGATGAAGTTCGCTCTCTCGAACCTGCTGGCAACAGCAGCGCTGATCCCCAGCATCTCTGCTCATTACTGCTTCAACCGACTCATCGTCAACGGCAACATCACGAGCGAGTACGAATACGTCCGCCAAAACAACAACTCCAACTCCCCCGTGACCAACGTCAACTCGACGGACCTGCGTTGCAACAGCGGCGGTCTGCTGACCGGCAACACGACCAAGACGCACTCGGTCAAAGCGGGCGACACGGTCGGCTTCGCCCTCGACACGGGCATCGGCCACCCGGGCCCCGTCCAGATCTACATGTCCAAGGCCGACTCGACGGCGAAGACGTACGACGGAAGCGGCGAGTGGTTCAAGATCTACGAGCTGGGCACCTCGGACATCACCGACGACGGCCTGCAGTGGGCCACGAACGAGATCCAAAACTTCACCTTTGCCCTTCCGGAAACGCTGCCGGGGGGAGAGTACCTCCTGCGCGTCGAGGGCATCGCGCTGCACGGCGCGTCGACCTACGGCGGCGCGCAGTTCTACATCTCGTGCGCCCAGATCAGCGTCGACGGCGATTCGACGACTGCTGCGCCATCTGGTGATTTTGTTGCAACCATTCCGGGCGTCTACACGGGTTACGAGCCGGGTCTCTTGCTGAACAGTAAGTCGACACACCCCCCCTTCCCCTTCCTTCTTCACCCCTGCCCCCTGAAAGAGTGGGGCTTCGAAAGAAAAGTCAAAACTCCGACTGTAGGTAGTTGGAATGCTCCACTCCGAAGTTGTGCGCTCAGACTTTGGGTCTTCTGGCGGACTGAATGCTCCGCATGTATCCGAAATTTGGTGAATACAAGTCTATGGGAGTTTTGGCGTCTCTTTCTGCGGTCAACTGTGCCTTTACCCTTCTCCGCTCCTTGCCATGTTCTGCTCTATCCCATTATTTTCTCTGGTTGTCATTTTTTTTTTGGGGGGGGGGGTTGGGGGGGGGTTTCATCATTTC
>JAIFKG010001352.1:0-57696 GCA_020351975.1 Phyllosticta ampelicida | reverse complement strand
GGGGCGATGCCTTGGAATGACTTTGAACTTGCCATTTGGAGTGGGTATTACCTGGGTCTTCCATTGAGACCTGGATGCAACTGTTGCAGCTTGTCTGGTGAGCGAAGACGACGCGTTGTTAAGAGTTGCACCAGGGGCTTGATGTCTCTGCGTCTTACGTCTTGACCAGTCTTACTTATCAGTCCTGCTCCTGTGGATTGAGCGAATATGGGCGATGCTACCTACTGGAGAATGCACGAAGATTAGATGCCCAGGACTGCCATCGTTGAGATCAAATAATGTAGACTGAGTTTGGCTCTATTCGCCTGGAAGGCCTCTAGGTGATGGCAACAGGTTAGCCTAATCGCTGAATCCCTCCCACTCATCATCTCCACCCTCATGTTCTTGACCTGTAGCTACAGCACCTCCAGCTTCCTGCATTTTCTCACCTCCCTCCTTTTCCTCTCCTTCCCTTACAAACCCTACCACAAAAAAGCCCATGGTCCCCTCCTCAGTCCCCTTTTCACACCGAATGCAGGCATCGGCAACGACTCCCAGATCTTCGTCACAAATCACGCCTTCCAAGCTCTCACATGCCGCCTTAATCCCCCGCACGTTCCATCTTTTCATGCCGTCCACTTGCTCGTCGCGGCGTAATATGCGCCATCCACGTTGCCGTGCAACTTTCGATGCCAATGCGCGCAGAGTGACGTGCTCGTTCTCTTCAGCATGTATTGAGCACGTCGAATAAGTGATTTTGCGCGCGTGGGGAAACGCCATGGCGTGCGTGATAATTTTGAGCTGGAATGCGGCGAGCGAGGCAAGACGTTTCTGGAGGTCGGTAGGCGAGGATGCAGGGCCGTCTTGCTCTTCTTCGACGATGCTCACGGTGGTGGTATCAGGGGTGGCGGTAGTGCTGGCCTCTGTGTCATTGTTGCTGGCTGCTTTGCGCTTGCGCTTCTTGCCGCGGGCATGCTCGTTTGAAGCGGTGCCGTTGCTGACGGCGCTGGGAAGCACAATTCTAATTTGGTCGTCGCGACCGATGATACCGCTGCCGGAGCAGCTTGGGTCGAGGAGGAGAGCACCGACATTGCTAGTCTCATCGGAATGCTGGGGATTGATGCGTGTAAAGTCTTGGTTAGACTTGACAGTAATGAGTTTTGTTGCGTGAGCGGTCTCGATCATTCGCTGTAGAATCTTCGATCGCTCTTTGTCGCGCTCGCAGGCAAAAATGTGTTGCTTTAGCTTTTGACTCTTTGCCTTTGTGGCCTTGGTGACGAGCGCGGCCAGGTGTGTTGTCTTGTTGCCTGGCGCGGCGCAAGCATCGATGATATCTCCATCCTCCTGCTGAGCATCGAGAAGGTAAGCTGGGAAGCACGACGCCTTGTCTTGGATGATGAGTTGCCCTTTTTGATACGGCAGATTCTTGGTCAAATCTGCACGAGGCGGCAGGGCGATCAAATCCGGGATGTGCTCGTCTACGTAAAGCACCTTTGCGTTGGCTGGAGAAGACATGACATCGCGGAGGCTTTGCGTTTGTTCGTACGAGGAAAAGGTTGATGCGAGTTGCTCCTCCAGAGTGGTCTTTACAGTATTGGCGCGAACCCACCGTGGGTGCTCCGGCTCTTTGGTCTCGTCGCCACCAGTTTGTTCATTCGCCTCGTTGATGTGTTTTCTAAACGCATCGAGTGTTGCAAAGCCTCTCTTTATGCGAATCTTGGTAAACTCGGCGTTCAGCCGTGCCTTGTGCCGAGTGATGGCAAGATTCAAAGCATGGTCTGAATATGCTGCAACACCTTTTTTGGAGAGGAGAAGGTCATGTGTAAGGAGAATAGCAAGAAGAGGAGTCAGCTGCTAGGAGTCAGTAATTACCACCTTGTCAGACCCAATGGAGAGACGAAAGGGCGAAAATGAAAGCGCCAAAACAAATGTAGGTGGCGTTATTGCATGATGAAAGGGTAACGACCTTCTTTTCGAGTTTCAATATACCGCTGTTTTCCACCACATCCTTGAGAACAGGTGACCATCTTGTCGACTCGGTGACCAGCGCGAATATCGCCGCCTTGTTGCTTTTCAAAGACTTATTTCCGAAGACTCGAGACTTGAGCGAGCCGCCTTTCTTGTCTGGATTTTCAATCAGAGTTGCCGCTTCATGGTACAGGGACATGTTGAGGTTCAAAGTCGAGAGAAAAGCCAGTGAGGTTCTTCATCGGACTCAGAACAAAATGGTTGTGGCGCGCGGGGTGGAAGACGTGGCCGGTGTGGCTGGGCACCTTAAGCAGCGCCACACCATTTCCAGCCCTTCCAACACGCTTGCTTCGCCTGTCTTATAACACGGCCAGAATCGATGGAGATGACTGGCAAATATGTTACCTTCCCGTTATTCTGGAGTCCCTCGATATGTCGTGTAACGGGAGTTTGAAATTGAGCTGCCCACTATGCAGAAGGCTAGACAGCCCGCCTCCACGACAAACTGGATTATATGAATCCGCCGTATGGCTTTCCCGTGTAGGTGGCGTCGATTTTGAGGATAAGGAAATGATTATCATTCGAGACTTTTGAATTGGTACTTCTGTTATCGTCTTTTCTTACGGCGCCACTTTGCCGTGGCCCTCCCTGTCGTTGACCGTTGCCCCGGTGATCTTGGCGTACACAGACCGCCGCGTCTGTAAGCCGTCGCCTCCGCACAAAACTCTCCCAACTCAACACCACTTACCAGACGCGCCTCCGCATAATTGCTGCTCGTTAAAATTACTCACAAGCTTGAGTCCGAGGCTCCAATGGACCAAAAAGGCCTCAAACTGGCTGCCTCCCCAGCAGGCACACCGCTCTACGCTCTCTCCCCCGAACGACTCAATGGCATCCGCTCGCCCCAGAACGGCAGCCCGAATGGCCGCGAAAACTACTCCCGCGGCAGCCTACCCACATCTCCAGCTGAATTGAAGCTCGGTAGTCCTCCAAGATTGTCGCCCACTCGCAATTCCGATATCCACGTTCAGGGCATGGTTGCTCGCTTCAACCACCTGGACATTCGCGACCCCAAGCGCGATGACTCAGCCTTGAAGCGTATGGAAATGGCAAGAGAAATGGCCGAAAATGATGCAAAAAAGACAAAGGAACAAAAAGAGGAGATTGAACGTCAAGCATACAAAGTTCGAGAGGAGGCCCGCAAAATGCGCAAGGAGATGGAGGAATCGCGCGATCGCGAAAAAAAGGTGCTCAAGAGGCTAGAAGGCGTCATGGTATGTTCCTTACAGAGCTCTAGTAGTGAGCGATTTCCAAAGCTAATAGCTATCAGGAAGAGCTCCATCGCGCAAAGGAAACCCACAGCCATGCGCAAGGGCTTTACGAAAAGGAGATTCGAAAGGCCCGCAAGGAGGCCTTCAAGTCCTCATCCGCGCTCGTCAAGCTTCAAGAGGAGCTCAAAGGCACCCGCAACTCGCTCCGTATCACACAAACTGGCTTCGAATCGGAAAGGGCAAAGTCAGAGAAGCGCGAAAAGGAAGCTTTTGACGCACAGTACAAACTTGTCGGTGTTCAGGAAGACCTGCAAAAGATGCGCGAGCAATTCAAGGTGCTTCAAGAGGAGCGGGATGCACTTAAGACAAGTCTAAAGGAGGAAGAGGTCGCCAGGATCGCTGCGGAGGGCATGATTGCTCTCCCACCTGCACACAATGATGAGGAGGACGAGTTTGCATCGCCCAAGCGTTTGCCTAGAGAGTTCCCTCTATCTGGAGCCTATGCAAATGACCTTTTCGTCCTACCAGCCCGCGACACTGAGCTCGAAGCCATGCAAGAGCAGCTGAACGACGAGCGCCGCCGGAGGGTACAGGCAGAGGATACGGTGGAATACATGAAGATGGAATGTCAGTTCCAGTGCTGCTCATGCAGGGTCGCCGAGATGAGTGGTGGAAACTACATTCATGACGACACGTTCGAGCAAGAGATGGCCAAAATCAGGGCAAGCGTTCCTGCGACTCTCACTCCACCATCGACTGGCGATGACACCCTAATTAAAGAGGTCGTCGACCAACCTACTCTGCCGGTCGAGAAGCCAGCCACTCCGCTGGCTGATGAAGTTCAATTCTGTGCAGTAACTGGCACGTTTCGCACATCGCCATCAAAGGCAGAATCTGAAGAGGAGAAGACTACGATGGAGGACGCGATAACGACGTCAGCGGACGCCTCTGCCGTCACCGCATACGAGGTATTACCATCCGCTGCGACTGTTCCTCCTCCATCCTCGTCCATCAGCTTACCACAGCGCTCCCGCTCAGCTACTCCCTCCTCCTACGAGCCCGCCAACTGCCAATCCTACCGCCGCCAACGACCCGGTCAAACAGCAAACCCCCCTCGCACCCCTTCCGTCTCCCGACGAAACCCCAGCTCCCAGCACAACCACAACTACAGCCAACAGCCCCAATCCCATCACCAACACCAACCCCTTACTACCCCTGGAAACCATTACGTTCGCACTATAACGACCACCACGACGATCCCACTCATCCTCGACTCGCCTCAGAAGGCTATGGATGATGCTACGACAACTCCATCGCTAACCCGCGGCCCGTCGCTTAAGGAGCGCCCATTTGACCGCGAAGCGGCACTCGAGCAAATCCGCCAGCGCCGCATACGCTCGCGCAGCGTGGCCGAGGGCCGCACGACGCCTCGGAGGCAGATGGTCGAGCGCCGCGATTGGAGTGCGCCGGCAGCGACGCAGTAATTGATGTGGAAAGGAGACGGATCCAGGGTTGGTGATGTGCTTTTGGATCATCTCAGCGTTGTGTTGACTCTCTTTCTAACTTGGTCTCTTTTTGTTTCTGTTTCAATTCCTCGTGCTTTCTTTGGGATGGTCGTCCACCTAGCTAGTGCGATCAATGAACGGATCGGTGTTGGATGCATGAGTAGCGGGATGTGCGGGAGACGGAAACGGTATTTGTGCTTCCTTAGACACCGATAGGTAGCCGGGCGGGCAGGAGGCGTTCAAAGGCGTCGATACCCCTTGATGGCCGGATATCAATTCTTTTCTTTTCTCTCAATTTGTGCTCTTTTTTTGCTTTGCGATCGAATTTGCTTCCTTTTCTCGCGCTTGCACTGGTAGCAGGCGCTTTCTCATGGTAGGTTCTCCTGGAAAGAGATCGACGTGAGGGACGCGATCTGGTGGTGTACGATGCGAGTTTCATTCAAAAAGCCGTCTATAGACATTAAAACCGGAGAAAAGAAACGAAACAACAAAGACAGACTTCAATGAATTGTTGCTATGCATCCAGCTACCGTGGCCAAAAAGCGAGAGTGGGTATCAGAAGATGGCAAAAAAACGACAGAAAAAGATCATCAAGCAGCCAGCCCAAGCGATCAAGATGGATCAAAGTACCCACCACCAACACCCTCAGTTCCAGATGCACCAGTTAGCTCCGTCTCAACATGATATTTCTACACGACCGTGTGTCTCTTTTCTTTTTGTGCCTCTTCTGCGCGTCTGCTTGTTACCTGACCTAATTTCCCCTGCATACCTCCATGCGGCTCTGTGGTTTAAGCATCATGAAGTTGCGAAAGAAAGGCGAGGTCTGGAGAAAAAAAAAAAAAAAACAACAGCGAGGCAAGCTGGTTCGCGCAATCGGAATATGCTGCCAAAAGCATCAATTGACGGGCTGCGCACTCAACGGTCCACGACTGCGGCTTCCACGCTGCTCGAGCGCCTCTTCTTGGACGCGCCAGTACTCATAGTATCGGCTGTGGCCATTAACATGATGGCCCTGGCCTTCGTCGTAGGAAACCCTGGGGCTGTCGCCAATGCGACCATGCTGGTGCTCGCGTTCTTCGACATCCTCAGCCGACAGGCTGGAAACGCGGCCGCTGGGTGCGTCGTCGTCAAAGACCTCTTGGATCGGCGAGACAGAGGATGCGCGGCCAGTGCTGCTATCGGTGGCCAGGTGCTCGAAGAAGATACGGTTGTGGTTGAGGTGGTTGGCCGGGTCGCGGTCGTGGTCACCGGCTTGGTGGTGATAAGGAATGGAGGATCTGGGCGTTGTACTTGGCGAGAGTAACCGCGATCGTGGTAAGTTTGCTGGTGGCGCGAGCAGCAAAAGTTCGCGCTGCTGCTGTTGGAAAGATGATGTGCGAGGCGTTGGCACGCTGATGTCGCTGGCTGTAGCGCCCTCGGACTGTGCATACGCTGTCGTAACCTGGCTTTCGTATGTCATGGCGCTGCTACCAAAGTGCAGCGACATTGGCCGCTGATGATGGCTAAGACTTGGACTGTGCTCTTGTTGAGGGCAAACAATACTGCTGTGGAGGCTGATATTGGACTCGCCACTGAAACCAGTTCCGATAAATGCAAGTTCTTGTGATCGTCGTGAAGGCCGTGTTTGGGTTTCTGATTGAGCAAGGTCAAGGCCGTGGAGAGAAGTTCGGTCAGTGAGTGCGCGTTCCGGGATGAGGGAACTGCTTGGGCGCTTGCAATGGCAGTCCGGGTCGCAGGCACAAAGGAGCGGCCTTGCAACAAGTGGACGTGGACGTTTGAGCTCTGATAAGTCTTGCGGAAAGACATTACGGCAGGCCGGTCCCATTGGAGAAGTCCTCGGGAATATTAAATGGAGTTCCTCGTCCTCAATTCCGTGCCGTATCTCCTCTGGGGCACTTTGACAGCGCGTGTGCTTGATGGTAGCTGATCGCGAAACTGCTGCAGGAGAAGTCTTTCTAGTTTCTGCTCTTTCCACCTTCGGTCCATCTCGGAGGATTGGAGTTGCGAGCTGCTCTTGAACGGCGATTGAAGGAGTCCCGTTGGAAAGTCTTTGCGGCGTTTGCTCTCGTTTTATTTTGATTTCTCCACGCAGTGCATTAATGGCCTTGCGTAGTCTTGTTCTCATCTTCCCTTTTATTTTTGATCCTTTCGTCTCAATCCCGTCCTTTGGTTGGATATGAGATTGACTTATGCTCGATCGAATTCGTTTCTGATCTGACAGCGTGGCTACTCGGCCGCCCGAGGCTTGCCTGCTGGTATGTTCCGTGACCTCATCTGGGCCCATGGGCTTTGTAGAGGGTCTCTTGGTCAATTGACTGGAATCAAAAGCCTTGGGAATCGTCGATCGGCGCCTAGGCTGGACGCTGGTAGTATGGTCTTGCAAAGATTTTGGAGGGTTAGTGCTAGCAAGCACCGGGCCATCCATTGCGCTGATGGAATGCCACTGGTCTATGAATGGGTCCTGGAAGCTTTCTCGATCTCCAGACTCTGCTTGGGCAATGATGTGTGCGGGACTCAGCTTCACCATTTGGTGTGAAATCAGGGTTATCTGCTTGGTGTCTCCGCCTAGACCGAACCACTTGTGGCCGCACTTTTGACATCGTACCCCATTCCAAACGCCGGGCAGACGGGACAGTCTGAGTACCATCTGATTATGCCACTGGTGACAACGAGGGCAGCTTCCGCGAAAATCAACGTCCCATGTTCCAGAAGGTAGGTTTGCGGGAGAGAATCCGTTTAACGTGAGAGGCATGCTTGCTTGTTCGATGTTCAACTGCGGGAGGGATTGAAATCTACCGATGCGCGCCATGATAGATTAAGCGTGCGATAATCTGAGCGGAGAGCAAGAGAAGTAGCGTAAAAGGCGACAGGAATGAGAAGGAAATTGGCCCAAAGAGGCCAGCAGTAATCAAGTACTAGAGTGCTTGCGCGCATGCTAGCAAAGCAGCTGAGAGAAACGAAAGGACATTGACGTAGAGCTTGGACATGATAGTGGGGAAGAAGCACGCACAAGAGGCCTATGACGACGGATAGATGTATAAATAATCCAAACGTCGACTGCCCCCACGAGCAGTGAGGCTCTCTCTAAGGCCGCCTTGCAACCCGCTTCGGTCCAGGGCTGAGCGCCTCCAGGTGTTGGCACTGCCACAACGAGAGCCTTAGAAAAGGCAGACAGTCACGCACCGCCACGGCATATGCGGTGAGAAGACGTCGATTCCTTGTTGCCTGCAAGCAAACACATGTAATCCATGAGTTCTTGACGCAGGATAGTCTTGCCGGAGTAATTTCTGTTCAACGCCTATCAGGCTGCAAAGGAACGGCCCATGGTTAGTGCATGAACAACATCAAATTGGCCGCCTGGTCGCGACCAGCGGGATTTGAGAGGCTTCCGACCCCCCGCAGCTCACGGCGGGACGCCACACCTCTTTTCCGCTCTCGTGAGCTGCGTCAAGGCGGCTATTCCCAAGGACCACACCGCTCTGCCGGCGCCTGGATGACGATCGACAAGTTTCGGGCCTCGAACATGATGGATTTTGAGCTTCAGACTCCAACAGACATAGATCGTAAAGTCTCGATCATAGTTCATGCTGGGAGCTATCGGTCCAACTTGGTCAGTCTTCTAAGCTGTCCGGTATCTACTTTGAGGGTTGGTGTGGATGTACACCCACATATGGGGGCGGGAATGGCTGCTTTTTTTTAGAGCGATTGCATCATGGCACATTTGCGAATTGACGAGTATCTCGGACATAGGAGCACTCCCTGGGAGCATCTTTCGGGGCTTTGACGTCTGACCACAGAAAGATTGATGATAGGATTGGAGTGAAGAAAGAGAACAAGGAATCAATGTTGACCGCCAAAGGCATGAGGAGCCTCGGCATGGTTTGGTAGAAGCAAAATTTACAGAGGCGGTGCGCACGATTCTGAGCAGTGGGGCTGGGGCTAAATGATTCGGTCTGACCTCAGCAACGACTATTTGTGGCCAGCCCTACGACGGTTCAAAACGATCACTTCTGGTAGATCTCGGCTGTATAATTGGAGCAATTGTGCCTGGTTCGTAACATGGCGATGTCTTCAAGGAGAAAACCGTGGGAGAGACGTCCGGGTAGAGTGCGCAAGACGAGGGTTTTGGCTTCGCTCGAAATTGGGGTCTGATTGCGTCGATCATCCAGGCTTCGGCTGAACTGTACAATACCTTTGAACAGATGCAGAAGCAGGCGACGTTGGGATGCAATGTGTCGAGGACATCACAAAGAATGGCGATGAGTAGTGGACGAAAGATGGAGAGGAGCATGAGAGGCTCCGACCTGCCAAACCCCGCAACGCTTAGACCGCGTGCTCCGCCCAAGCCGCTCGCCGACTTCGGAGTGTTCCACTCCCCACCTCGTCTTGTCAATATTTTGAAATCAACTTCTCCAACTCTACACCAGTACATGCTGCCAAAATGCCTTCATTCAACATTGTAGTTTTCGCCGGTGAGTCCTGCGTACTACATTGTCAAGAAAGGTCATCTAACCTCACTCACAGGTGACCATTGTGGTCCCGAAGTAAGCTCTTCACACCCCCGCACCTTATTCACAAATGCTAATCGTACTATAGGTAACCACCGAGGCCCTCAAGGTACCATTGGACTCACGATAGGGTATTGGACGCTCTTGCTCATACGCTCAGATCCTCAAAACCATCCAGCAGGCGAAGCCGGAAATCCAATTCAACTTCAGCGACCAACTGCTTGGAGGAGTAAGAAATGGAGCCTCCCAAATTTGCGCCAGCTCTAGCTGACCCATACTGCAGGCCTCAATTGATGCGACTGGCAGCCCCCTGACCGATGAAGCTCTCGCCGCCGCCAAATCCGCCGACGCCGTCTTCCTTGGAGCCATTGGTGGACCCGTGAGTTCCGCGCGGCCTCTGGGTGTATAGTACAGGTGGGCTAATCAAGTTTGCAGAAATGGGGCACAGGCAAGGTCCGTCCGGAGCAGGGCATCCTTAAACTTCGTAAGGAAATGGGCACTTTTGGCAACCTCCGTCCGTGCTTCTTTGCGTCAGAATCCCTCGTCGAAATCTCACCGCTCAAGGCTTCCGTCGCTGCCGGCACCAACTTCAACATCATCCGCGAGCTGACTGGTGGCATCTATTTTGGAGATCGCAAGGAGGATGACGGTAGCGGCTTCGCCATGGACACGGAGCCCTACTCGCGCGCCGAGATTGAGCGCGTCACCCGCTTAGCCGCCAACTTGGCGCTGCAGGAGAACCCACCGGCGCCCGTCTGGAGTCTCGACAAGGCCAACGTTCTGGCGACCAGCCGTCTGTGGAGGAAGGTATTTACTGAGGTCATGGAGAAGGAGTTCCCGCAGCTCAAGTTCGGCCACCACCTTATCGACTCGGCCGCCATGTTGATGGTCAAGAACCCCAAGGCGCTCAACGGCGTCATCGTCACCAGCAACCTGTTTGGCGACATCATTTCCGACGAGGCCAGTGTCATCCCCGGTAGTTTGGGTCTCCTGCCTAGCGCCAGTGTTGGTGCCATTCCCGACGGCAAGACCAAGGTCAATGGCATCTACGAGCCCATCCACGGTATGCGATTCCAACACGATCATTCCCCTGGTACATCACTAATGTTCAACAGGCTCTGCTCCCGACATTTCCGGCAAGGGAATCGTCAACCCCATCGCCTCCATCCTCTCCATCAGCATGATGCTCAAATACTCGCTGTGCCTGCCTGAGTTGGCCAAGGCGGTCGACGCGGCCGTCAAGACTGTCATCGATAAGAACATCCGCACTCCCGACATTGGCGGCTCCAACTCGACCTCGGAGGTTGGCGACGCCATCGCCGCCGAGCTGGCCCAGCTCCTCAAGCAATAAGCTCTGATTTTTCTGGGCCATGTTTGGAGGCCCATGTGACTTGTAGTGGAATTTGGGTGTCTTTGATTATTGGGAGGATGCAAAAGTCGTCTCTAGCGTCTTCTTGAGCTGCGGTGGTGGTATGATGCTCGAAGTGGGCGGGATTTATGATTTAACGATCAGCCGGACTGGTTGAACATCTAGGCTTTACCCTAGAAATGACATGTTGGCTAAGAAAAGATGACAGCGATGCTCGCTTCAAATCGAACCCATGCTATTGAACTAAGATAATACTGGCAGTGAAAGTAATATGGCTTGCTCTCATCATCATTGCGATTGGCTAGTGGCTTAAAGGCGGGCTTAACGCGGTACCAGACCACTTGACATAAAAAGACTGCAAAGTGTTCGTATTGACTTTTAAACAACTGCCAGAGGTATTTGTATGGTGCACGAGGTTTTTCCGCAGTGCCGCACAAAAGAGAGGTTCTAGAAAAGAGGCACGGACGGGGCAGGGGTAAATAAGAGAAGGCAAAAAGCCCTCGATCCCCTTCGAGCCACGTATCTACAAAACAGTAGACCACAGCAGCATGTGGATAGCGAAAAAAGTTCAACAAAGAAAAAGCCATTCATACCACCGCGAACGCCTGAGAATGCTCATCCATACACTCGTACAAGGTTATATCGCCTTTCCCTTTTCCGTCGAGAATCAAGAGAAACGGGACAACGACGCGATACATCAACACCATCGACTAGACTAAACAACAGCTGAGTGTGTGCGCGCGCGCCACACCATGCTTACTTGCACGCGAAATGCTACAAGGCGGAGGGGAAGGTGGAAGTGTCTACTCCTCATCCGTGTCCGTCTCCGTATCCGTTTCGCTCGTGTCCGTCTCGTCCTCGTCCGTCTCGCTCTCGTCTGAGTCATCAACGCCGGCGGCGGGTTTACGCTTCTTGGTTTCGCCACCCTTGAGTGCGTTCATCTGACCTGCTATGGAGTCTACGAGCAGAGTGTTAGAATGGCTGTTCAAACGTCTCTGTGGTGGTTGTTGCTTACCCTCTTCCGGCTCACTAATCTCTTCCTCCTCCTCTATCTCGGCCGCCTTGGTAGCTTCGTCCACGCTCAGCGTCACGTCCATCCTAGTGTCCATGCCCACGTAGCTGTCGCAGACCATGAACATGGTGAAGCGGTACTGGCCGGCTTGCGGCGGCGCGCCAAACTGCATCTTGAGCGTTTGGACGTTGTAGGTGGGATTGCCAGACTCGTCGAAAAGGGGCTTGTCGAACTTGGTGAAGGTGAATGGCGGAACAACAAGCTTGCCCTGCCTGTTGTCGCCAAGGAAGATATGCCATCTGGGAGAGTGGTCGCGAGCGAGGTATGGAGCGTGGGCGAGAGGGGGCTGGCCAGCGAGTTCGGCCTTCTTGGCCTCCTCGGCCTCGACGCCCTTCTTGCGGCCATGCAGAGCATCCAAGTCACCTTCCTTGGGATCAATGTCCGCAAGATCCTTCTCGGCAAGCCCCGGAACTTTGGTGGCGCCAGGGGGGATGATACGAGCCTTGATGACGAGTTGAACCAAACTGCCGGGAGTGATGAACTTTTCGCCAACAACCTTAAAGAATGCTTTTTCCACGCGCAGAAATGGAAGTTGCGTGGCAACCTTCTCCGCCGATGTGAGTTGGTTGCTATTGAGAAGGCCGAGTCCAATCGAGCGCTTACGCCTCTCCTGCACCGTCAGGGCCATAAATTCTTGAACGCTCATATGAGACCTCGCGCTGGATCCCTCAATCGAGCGAACAACAGCCGGTGTAAAGTGAGGAAGTTGCAGCAGCGGTGATGAGCCGGGCGCTATGGCTTGGATCAAAGACTGCGATGTACGGTACGAGGCCAGAATGGGACTAATGTTGCCATATGCAAGCGCAATAGCAAGCAAGGACTCGTTCAGGGCGAGAGCGATTGGCGCGACCTCGTATTTTTCTGGACGGTGTTAGCGCCCTGCCATTACTCTTCATAGAGAGGCTTTGGCAAAGACATACCAGCATTTAGCGTTGCGTCACCTAAGTCTACGCGGCCAAGATAGGCCCACAGCATTGCCAACGCTTTCCTTCGAGGTCCTTCGAGGCTCTCCAACTGCTCCTGGTCCTTGATGGACAATCCTCCAGCAAGTGGCGAGAGTTCACCCTCCTTGAAGATGCTCGCCTCGATTTTTGAAAGACCCGATTCCGCTTTGTTGCCCTTGAAGACTTCCTCAAACTCGGTACCAGTGCTGAGCGCGTGCAAGACGCTTCCAGGGGTCATTTCCGGCTTGTACTCCTTGAAAATCTTGCCAGCGCTGGAAACTAGAACCTTCTCTTTGGTGACGCGCTGGGTTCCATACCACCACTTACCGACCAAATAGGGAAGCACAACCCCCAAGACTATGCCGTACGCGAGCAAGACATATTTTCCATTTCCCTCAGTGACAATCCACTTTGGCAAGGCGATACCGATGCTGAAGCTCTGTTTGCCGTCCGGGTGGCCGTATTGCAGATAATTGTTGCGGATGTCCTCGTCGGTGAGCGTCTTGAAAGCCTTGGTGACTTCTACCCAGTTGTCATTGATGGACTCGACAGTAAGGTTTCTCGCGGGGTCGGGTTGTATCTTGTCGGGGTGAAGCGTGAGAGAGAGCTTGCGGTAGTGGGATTTGATTTGCTTCTCGTTGGCGGACTGCGAATATCAGTACCCATTTATCCGTTGTGAAAATGCGCAAACATACCCGCGACACACCAAGGACCTCATAAGGGTCCCATATCTTGGGAACAGTCCGCGCAGTGACGATCATGAGGTACACCATCCACGCCATCACAGCCCAGCCGCCAACGGCAAGGATAATTCTTCCAAGTCTACGCTCTTTCCTCCATAGCTTTCTCCGCTGCGCATCGATCAAATCTGCGTTCTCTGGTGCGTAGTCCGATTTTATTCTTGGTGCAGTGTTCTCGAGCTCTTTGCCGCGAGTGAGGAGGGAGATGGTGATCGGGATGGTAACTAGGCCAGTGATCGTGGTGACGAAGTAGGGAAAGAATTGTCCCTAATCACAGAGTTATCTTCCATTCACTGCGAGGAGCCGCGCGCCTGCATTCATACCTGCTCATCGTATGTGTAGTCAGTAGACATGGTGGACCGTGAATGTCCCAGTGGGACGCCGCCAACTTTCTGAAATCCTCGGGCGTGAGTGATCTGAGTAGGAACGGTGCGAGGGTGGACGGAGTGATTGTTCAAAAGGCTCAAAAAGCGTTTGCCGCGAAAGTTGGCATCTTTTGTCGTGGAGGGACAGGGTAGCAGGACAGTTATGCTTTCATCACACCAAATGAACAGGTGTCTTGCGCGCCGCCCCAACCGCAGCGGCGGAAGTTTGTGCTGACTCAGCGACCAACCAGCGTGGCCGTCCTAAGAACGATTTGACCGAGGGTTTAAAATGTAACTCTCGCGCGCTCTCTCTCTCTCTCTCTTGACTGAGGGCTGATAGATACAGTCCTAACACACTATTGGGAAGAAATATAGAAGCAAGCAAACCCTCTGTTTACAAAACGCGCAGATCGGGAGCACTCTGGTGCATAGTCGTAGGGATTCTTCTGCAATTCACTGGGAGCACTTATCCCCATTCGATGTAAAGATACGCTGATCGAGCGAGACCTGGTGCTGCACGACGCGTCTCTATTAGTATTGAATCTAAGGGACGAAAATTCGATTGAGGAGTAATTGATAGGGAGGTGGTAGTGCAGGCATTGCGCACAAGATTTCTGCACTAGAATGCCAAGAAAATGGTCCGCGGGCAGCAAGTGCCAATGTTTCGGACGAAGAGCCCTCTTGCTGAACAAACAACTAGCAAGTTTTGAAAGCAGTTATTCTATTGAGACAAATGTGCGGAATAAATCTCAGTTGTCGACATTCGATAGGAAAATGGAAATGCCAGCCGTTTAGCAAATGCGGGTTAGCTGGCTGGGCCTCACGTGATGGGTTAGCGCCTTCCGGCGACAAGGCGAAACCTCGGAAGCTAATCGCCGGCCGCACACTGCCAAAAAGCCCTCGACTTACACATCTTCGCGTCCGCGTTACTGACGACAGCTCCAACGGACGAACGACCCACGACAAGTCGCCCATCATGTGTATGTAGCGCGGTGTCTTTATCTCAATGGTGCTCAGCTAACAGTCCGGCACAGCGCTCGTCTCCGGAGAGAAGAGCAACTTCCAGTACATTCTGCGTCTCCTCAACACCAACGTTGATGGCAAGCAGAAGATCATGTACGCCCTGACCAAGATCAAGGGTGTTGGTCGCCGCTACTCCAACTTGGTCTGCAAGAAGGCCGACGTTGACCTCAACAAGCGGTAATTGACGCCGAGCGCCCGTATCGACAACGAGAGCGCGAGGAACTAACGACAACACAGTGCCGGTGAGCTCACCACCGAAGAGCTCGAGCGTATCGTCACAATCCTCCAGAACCCTACGCAGTACAAGATTCCCACGTGGTTCCTCAACAGGCAACGCGACATTATCGACGGCAAGGATGGCCAGATTCTCGCAAACGGCGTTGACTCGAAGCTCCGTGAAGATCTTGAACGCTTGAAGAAGATCCGCTCCCACCGTGGTCTTCGTCACTACTGGGGCCTTCGCGTCCGCGGACAGCACACCAAGACCACCGGCCGCAGGGGCCGTACTGTTGGTGTCTCCAAGAAGAAGGGTTAGTGGTTTGCTGGATCTCTCGGGGGTTTGGACGAGTGCCTGGGTCTCTGGTGGGGTTTGCTATGGCATTACGAGGCGTGGCTATAGCGGTTTTGTCGAGGTCTGCGATGTTCCTACGGCGAGCAAAAATGAGCGCTGGTCAGTCGTTTAAACCCGGCTGGAAACGTACCATGCACGGCGCGCAGAATCTCTCAAAAAATCACATTTCACAAGTTACCAATCCGTGCCCTATACTTTTCTATTTTCCAGGTTAAAATAGCCATCTTGTGTCGGTCTCAGGATTACCGAGACCCGCAGGCTACTTTCGACCTCCCAACTAGAACCACGGTTCGGCTTCAAGAGGCCGCAGAAGTGGCCCGGAGCGCTTGGCCTCTGGCAATTGCAGAACCACGTCACACCCTGGTCCAGCGTCAATATACAGTGCAGTCTGCATTCAAGAGGCGGCGACCACGCCCTCCATCCCAACAACAATTTAATGATGCAGGCTTACCGCTCCCCGATACCGCCACTCTAGTGATTGGTTTGCCAGAGTGTTTGACCGTCTTACGCCCCTCTTCAAAATTTCATGGCTGCATACGTCGGGTCTACTGTTTGCTGGCTCCCCTGTACATGGTCTGTTTCGGTGTGTTAATCGCCTAAGACACAGGATGCAGTGATAATAAGTAAGGTGCAGCTGCCCGTTGGGCTCTGCTTTGCATCTTCAGACAGGCTCTCCTCGTACCACTTCAGCATCTTCACTTCATACATGTAATCTTTTGCACTCGAGCGTCATGCCTATACTGCATCCAAGGAGACTTGGCGTACGCAAGTCGCGGTCCCAGATCTTACGGCCGTTGTCTCCTGTGTTGGACGCTGTATCACGGCTCTTGAGGCCGTCGTCCGCGCAATCTCAGCTGTTATCGACTGCACCGACTGCTTCGACCAACAGCAGCATTAACAACCCAATGGATCGGGACATTGTGCCAGTGCCGACGGCACCCCTCCCTCCGGAAACCCCTTACGACCACGTTGTCCCTTCCAGCCCGGCGCCATCGACATGCGGCTCTTCAATTTCGTCCGGTTCCATCCTCAACTTTACTCCAGACCTTGCAGCATCAAAGCGACGCCGACTCCAACGCCTCAGAAACTTTGACGACGGCCATGTTCCTCCACCAGCACCGTTTGCCCCCGAGCCATGCACCGTGCTGGAGAAGATTGTCCTCCAGCTGTTTGACGAGCAACAAATTGACTGGATGATGATTGCTGAGCCTCTACAAAGAGTCTACGGCCTCGAGGTGACTAGCGCTGGGGTCCTCTTCATCTTACAGCAACACGGAAGAATCCAAAGGACCATGTGGTGGGACTAGAGGGTGGCCCTTCTACGATACGGACCGGGAGCTTTCAACGGCAGTTTCCCCCCAACTATCACTAGAGCCATGAATATGGCTGCTTGCATCCCCCAAGAAAAGGAGGCGCAGGAGCACGCTCTGGGAAAAGTTTTTGACGAGGGGCTATTGGATAGCCATGTGGGACGAGGGCTCATTCACCCTCATCTGTTTAGGTCTCGCACCTGCTTTGCTTTACGACGTGCTTTGCTTTACGACGACACGACAATAAGCGATTGGACCGGTTCTCATGTTTGGCTGTCAAGGATGGACTTTGGATTTTTTTTGGATGCTTTCATTTGCCGTTTTGTTGGCCTGTTGTTTGTGCGCTTGCATGGCGGCGCAGCTTTGACTGGAGCTTGATCGACCACGACTGTCGAAGAGCCATCGCTTGTTGGGTGGGTACCTCTGCTTTGTCCGCTCGTTTTGCAACTCCGGCATATGGGTGCCCCGGGCTTTTTTCGGTAGCTTCCTAGCTTGCCTTCTCCCCTTGCTATGGACAGCAACAACGACGTTACGATTATGGACCCTCGCTAAGAGGGCAGCGATGCCATTGATCCTCCTCTCCCCTTGCTGCTCCCGTTTGATTGACGTTTGGGCAGCGGAAATGACTGTTTTAAAATCTGGAGCTTCCCAATTTGGTGCACACCGCTTGCATTCATGAGCCGCTGACCAGGATGCAGAGTGTCGTGGTCGCCGGATTTTGAATGCTATGCTGGCGGACCCCAGAGCATCCGGGGCCTGCGCAGCGCGGATCGACGCAGCAGGGATGCACAGCTGGGACGGATGCTTCCTGGCTGACAACTGAGCTGTCAAAACTCAACGGTCAACGGGGGCCGGAAGCATTGAACTCTTTGTCGTTTCTAGAATGGGACGAGAGACGAACGTGCCGTTCACGAAGCCATGGCGAAGTCACACACTACTAGCTTATCGACGTAGTCGCTCATCACGACCCTGCCGGCGCAAACTTCCCAAATCGTCCAGAAGATGCTCACCGCGCGCAAATCGACCTCGTCGCAATTACTGGAGCTTCGAAGTGATTAATTGTGCTCCACTTGAGTGCCGATGGCTACCCGCACGCATCTCGTGTGCATGCAAAGGGGCTAAATAAGCCGAAGTGGGCAAAGTACGATTGCTAATAGCCACATGCGGAGCAGGAGGAGTTGTCGTGGTCTCATCAACCGTGTCCACATGCTAGTGGTTGCTATGCCTGCATGTTGACCCCGGACTACATAAGGTATAGCATGAGGTTCATGTCTTGTGGATCAGCGCGGAGATAACGCACAAGAAAGTCGATCCGGAAATGACTCCACAATTCAACGGAAACAGTAAATATGAGACTGGTCAAGAAGGCATCGAAAAAGATCATGAAAGCGCAGGCGGCTGGCAGGTGGAAAACAGACGTGAGTGCTGTGGAATCCGGATTCGAGGTCTCAGAAGGAAAATACGATGCTTCTAGCCGATGTCTCCACATGCTACTCCTCGTGAGACAATTTACGAGATCTCGGACATATCTAAAGCCCAAACACGACGATAGATGAGACCTAGAAATCCAGTCCGAAATTACGGAGGTTCTCAGAATCTCAAGGTTGTGCGGATGTAACTCCTGCTACGGCAGAATGTTTCTCTTCGAGCCTACTACTTATGCGATTTGTTGATTGATTGATTGATTTTTGCTTTACATCCTGGTGGAGTAGAAAACTATTCAGGACGGGACGCTTGATTGCAACCTTGGCCAAAGGACCTTGCGCGCGACGTCCAGACTATCTACGGACCTGGCTGCAGGTCCGAACCCACTCACGCCATTGTCTAGATACGGCTTGCGTCAAGACTGTCGCAAAGGAAGCGGCGCGCCAAGGCTATGCGCAGCTCTGGGACAACATGATGCTGGCGGCGAAGCTCAAGAGCCCGGAACCGCTGCACCGTCGGATCAAGCTCGCTTCCCATTCACGTTGTGCCAGCGAAAAGGGCAGGTCAACGGCTATAAGCTTGTCCTAGATTCCAGGAGGAGTGTTAGTACCTCTCCCTTCGACTTTTATGCTGGGAATTGCTCCCGAATGCCCTCATGGCACCACGGGACAGGAGGAGGAATGATCGATCTGTAAGCTGCATCCTGCAACATTGTCGAACAGGGCAGTGGCATCAAGGAGCTGATACTTGCCTCGACCAATAGTCACAACATCAACATACTTTGGGAGCGCCACCGGACACTATCAACTTGCGCGGCTCCAGTGAGGCGATCTCAGGGAATCGAGGATCGGCCATCCCACGGTACTCTGCAAAGGCTCAAGCCTTAGTCGACTACAATCCCAAATCTCCGACTCTTGATCGGACATCTCTTTCATTCTCTCGAAAGACACCCCAGCGTGGGCCATACTACAAACGATACCAACCCTATCACGGCAGTCTCGAGTTGGTGCGCCTTCACGGCAGAGCAGGCTCTAGTACCAACCAGTCCTGCTGCTTTTAACCTGGCACTTTTGATTCCTTTTTGGCCGACGGCATTACTGGAAAGGTGCGGATGATTGCGACTGCTCATGGAGCAGCCGGTTGGGATTTCTTGTTTTGCGGATACGTGGAACTTGGCTATACGAACTGGGGATCGATATGAGTACCCTGAGGGGATATTTTGGTAGGATTATAGCTAGACACTCTTTGAGCATGAAGGTAACTGATAGAGCCAAGTGGGCATACCGAACTGGTTCTAGAGTTAGCTGGCTTGGCTGATATACACGAACCGGTTTCCGACCATCACATGTGTATGGCCCTGGAGCATCACACACGGTGAGACGACAGCACCATGGGCTGGCAGAAGAAGTTTGGCTTTAGATTCGATTCGATACAGCCACGTAGCTCGTTCACCTCTCTAACGCCGTGAACTCCTAGAACCAATGTTACACCCTTTGTGAGAAAACGAAAATCAATGCCCCATGGCCAGGAAACCGCAGCCTCCGAGAACGACACTTTTTCAATGCGTCATGCCGATTAGCCCTTTTAAATGAAATCCCATACCCAAGAAGACAAACCAGTCACCGCATTCAACCGTGACGCTGATAGACGGCGCTGACCATGGCGTGATCTCTCTCGAAGGGCTCCAGGGTAAGCTGCTCCTTGGGCTTGATGCGCTCCTCGCGAAGCTTCTGGACCTCACGGGCAAAGACTTGCTCGGCGGGTGCGGTCGAGTCGATACAGTTGGCCTTGATCGAGACCATGACACCACCACCCTGCTTGAGAAACAAGTGAGCGTTCAGAGCGACGATACGGGCCTGGTCAGGCTGGGCAACGTCGGCGAAGATGGCGTCGACCATAGAGACAAGCATACGATACTTGAGCGGGTGACGCGCGTCCTCGACAATGGGGATGACGTTGGTGCGGTGGGTTGCCATGTTGACAAGGTCACGGCCGGAACGGTGGGAGAACTCGACGGCGTAAACAGTACCTAGTTAAAGTCAATATCACAGTGGGCGAAAAGGCAGATGAATATGTACCAGTAGGGCCGACAATGTCAGCAACGTGCGAAACACTAGTTCCGGAGGCAGCACCAAGGTAAAGCACCTTGCTGCCAGGCTTCATGTAAATATCTGCGAACGTTAGATTCGTTCTCTTCCTCTCATCTGAAGTGTCCGTTACCAGCCATTCCACCAAGGATGCCGGCAGCCAGCTTTGACCTGAACGGATTCCACACTCTGTACTCAGTCGTGCTCGACTCGCCGTTGGCACCGGTGGCATTCTCAGCACCAGCGTTAGGGATTTGGATGCGCTTCTCGCCGTAAACGCTCTCGCCGGGAGTCAAGTTCTTGGTGAGGAGCAAATCTTCCTTGCCGCGTCCGACGAAGACACCCTCGTGCCTGTGGGGCTCGACGATGACCCTAGCGCCACCTGGTGGACAGTTAGCACTATTCGGGTACTCGAAAGTACAAAAGAAACTCGCCTCTGGCTCCAGGCTTGCCACCACCGCGTCCACCGCGGGCGCCGCCTCTTGGGGCTCCACGTCCGCCTCTGGGGGCTCCACGTCCACCGCCGAAACCGCCTGTTGATTTGTCAGTATAGAACGCTTTGCGGTGGAACAATGATAAAGCATCATTTAGAAAAGCTGCACGGTGCAAAGAAAGACGAAGAAATTCAACAAGAAGGAGAAGAATTCATACCTCTAGCACCGCCGCGAGCGCCTCCACGCGGAGCGCCGCGACCTCCACGGGCTCCACCGCGAGGGCCACCACGACCGCCTCTTGGGGTAAATGCCATTTTTGAGTGAGAATGGAAAGACTGGCGTCGAAAGAGCTCTTAGGCGAGGACGAGCGAGCAACAGTCGGATGTTGGGAGGTCGCGACAGTCGACTTGGCGAATGGAAAAAGTTCTTGACGGAACCGCAGCTCCTGCCCGCCGTGCTAGCCTAAGCGAGTTCTTGGTCATAGCGCGCCCACGGTCCGCCGGGCAAAAATCGCAACAACGACCTACCTCGCCTCTGCCCAGCGAGACGACCAACCACCCCGACAATCCCACAGGACCTATCGACACCTGACCGCCACGATGGTGAGCATTTCCAGTTCGCGCATATCGCTGTTTCGACAGAGCTGCCGATTTTTATGGCACTCGGATCGTCTGAGAGGCAACCTACACGAGCGCACAAGGGCTGACGCCGGCTCTCAATATCTAGGTCCGCTACGCTGCCACCCACATCGACTCCGCGAAGAGCGCTCGCGCTCGTGGTTCCTACCTCCGTGTCTCCTTCAAGAACACCCGCGAGACCGCCCAGGCCATTAACGGCTGGAAGCTCGACCGTGCCACCAAGTACCTCGAGAATGTCACCGAGAAGGTCGAGGCCGTCCCCATGAGGAGGTACGCCGGCAGCACTGGTCGCTGCGCTCAGGGTGAGTGATTTCCGCATGGATACTAGGAATTTAGCGGCCGCTCAAAACTTCGGAAAACAAGAGATGGGCAAAAATCAAATCTGGACACAAGCTGAGCAGGCGCAACCACAGGCAAGCAGTTCGGTGTCTCCAAGGCCCGTTGGCCCGTCAAGTCCGCGGAGTTTCTGCTCGGTCTCCTTAAGAACGCCGAGGCCAACGCCGATACCAAGGGCCTCGACACCAGCAACCTCATCGTCAAGCACATCCAGGTCAACCAGGCCCCTAAGCAGAGGAGGCGCACCTACCGTGCGCACGGTCGCGTATGTTTTGGCAACAATTCGGGGAAGACAAAGCTAGCAACTGATGATTACGACTAGATTAACCCCTACATGTCCAACCCCTGCCACATCGAGCTGATTCTCACTGAGGGCGAGGAGGTCGTCCAGAAGGCTCCTCAAGTCGTCCACCGCGAGGAGGCCCGTCTCAACTCCAGGCAGCGTGGTCTTCGCGTCCGCCAGGCCATCACTGCTTAAATGGGTTCGTGGGTGGTTCGGGATGAATGGAAACGGACAAAATTTGGGGTTTACAGGACCTTGTCGGTGTTTTCGAGAGTCTTTTGAGGTCGGATGGAGGCATGGGCAACACATGCGCTTTTTTCTCCTCAATTCAATCGAGGTCTACGATATCATGTTGCTAAAAATCGATTCGACCAATGGGGCTTTGCAATCCATCGACAGTAGTGAAGAGCTGCTCACATTCCCAAGAAAACAAGCCCCGCAAGGAGTAGGCAGAGGAAGTGCAGTCACAGGTTTACCCTGAGCCTGTGTGGGTAGATACCAAGCCTACATGCAATCGAATCGGAGACAAGCCTATGCCTTATAACCTTCTACTCGTTACATGCTCCCAAACAAGTGAGGTCTTTCTGCGAGTACCAAATATTGAACACATGCCAATTTCAACGCCACACCCTCTTACAGCTGGACCTCTTACAGCTGGACAATGCCAGGCCTTACAATTTGGACGGATCTGCCGCAGAGCTCGTGGACGGGACCGGCTCTCCCGTATTTATCTTATCGTTGAACGCATTGGGGTCCGTCAAGAAGGCCTCGTCTCCCGAAAATTTCCTATGACGCAATCAGCAAATGCTCTCTGAATTGCAGACATGGCACATCAAACTCACCAGCCTCGCTCCTCGCCGCCACTCAAAAAGCTACAATCACCGTTGATCGTGCAATCCCATCCGCCACCAACACCCCGTCCGTCCCTCCACGGCACGCGGGGGATATGATGAGGCCTACTTGTATCCCACCTCTCAACATCCACCTGGCCGGCGGTGTCACGGCGGTCGAAGCGGCTCAGCGCACACGTGAAGCACTTGAAGTCCTCCTCGCCCTCGTCCGGGGGCATGCGGCCCGTCAGCGTGCGGCCGATGGCAATCATGGACGCGGCGTGCGTGCAGATGAGCAGCGTGCGGGGGCCCCGTGGGTCCGCGTCCAGCGCCTCGATAATCCGGTGCAGCGTATATGCGATGCGGTCGTGGAGGTCGGGGATTGACTCGCCGTTGGTCGACGGCACCAGTAGCGGGTCGTAGTCGGTGGCGAGCAGCGAGGGAAAGTGTGTATCCAGGACTGCGAGCGGCGCCGGCGAGGGGTGGTCAAAGCGGGCGAGACCGTAGAATTCGCTGGAGGGAGAGCGCTTGTTAGCCTGTATCCTGCATCACCTACAGGTGCGTACTATTCTCTGTTCTGTATGCTTGTGCGCGGGGTTTTGTGCTGGGACGGGGCTTCGGCGTACCCAAGGCCATTTTCGACTCTGATGCTCTGGCCTTCCAGTCTGCCCCCTGCACCAAACAGCTTCTCAGAGGTGGGCTTTAGCGTCTGCAGGCAGCGATAAAAGGGACTCGAGTAGACGGCGTCAATGGGCGGGTCTAACGACAGCAGATTCTCCGCCAACTCCGCTGCTTGCTGCTCGCCATAGCTGGCTAATGCTGGGTCGGAAGGAATGCCTGTCGGCGTCGTTAAGATGTTGGACTTGTATTCGCCGGTGTTGGGGTTGACGACCCAGTTCATGCGAAACTGCGGGAAAAGACGCGGGTTAGCATCGCATGCTCGCTGTCACAAGGCCCCAGAAAATAGAGTAGCAGGAAAGTAGGCATCGCGAGTCCGCTACCCTGGGTGGGAGTGCGGGGACTAGGTCCCTGTCGATCTACTGCTCCTGTAGGGCTGAAGCACAGTAGACAGGTGTAATCGAACTTACTCCGTGCCGCACGACGTATATTGTTTCCAGGACCATTTTGCGGTCGTCGTGTTTCTGTCTTGGTGTTGAGGATTGCTCCGTCGGCGGGGTCCGCGAAAGGTATTCCGGCTAAGGCAACAGGAGAGCGATGCGACAATGCCTCGGTTCAAGACGTTTTTGGCTGGGCCAGTTAGATTTGAATGGACGAGTTCGGACAGTTCGACACTTGAGCAACGCCTCGCGAGCGAATGGCTTCGGGGGTTTAGGCCAACCGTATAAGGCTTGACGTCACTTGATCAGAGAATTCACAGGAGCTTGAAATTAACGGAGTGTACGGCCCGAAAGTCGGTCGTAATGTGGGTTACATTTCTAATTCAGAAGGTGATGCGCTAGGTGCAATACTCGCGCGCGTTCACCAACCATTTGACTTTTTTGACGCCCGTGGTATCCCTTTTCCCAGTCCTCCTGCGCTAGCCAATGCTGCTAGAATAACTCTCTAGTAGAAGAAACCGAGAATCTTGCCAGCGACGTGTTTCCTCCTAGCCTCCTCGTGGTCCATGATGCCGGCGGAGGTGGTGAGGACGATGCAGCCGAACTGACGCGAGGGAAGAAGCTTGACGACCCACTTCTCGAGGTCGCGGAGCTGGACGTTGTACCGGGGGCTGATGACGCCAGTCTTGTTGAGGCGGCCGTTGAGCTGGACGACGATCTTGCCGTTGCGGTGATCATCGACCTCCTCGAACTCGCCAATGTAGCCTGTGGAGAGCAATCGTTAGTTGTTTGTGGCGAAAGATTAAACGTTGTAAATCACAGAAAATCAGAGAACGTGTAAGATCTTCGCATATCTAATCTCTCGGGCACTTAAAGACCAATGGCTGTGGGAATTTCAACCAGTGGCTAGTTATCAACCCGATTGTGAAAAGCAAATGCAGAGAAAAAGGAGGAAAAATGAAAAAGGGCTAAACATACCGTGCTTCTGCATGACCTGGAGGAACTTGACAATGACCTTGGAAGAAGGCCTGATCAGGACCTGGCGCTTGCCGGACTTCTCGGCATTGTTGATGGCGTTGAGAGCGTCGTTGAGCACAGAAGTCTTGACCATTTTGGCGGTTACTAGAGATTCTCGAGTGGCTTATAGCGAACTGAGGTATCTAAAATCGCATGAAATATTAGCCTTCAAGAGCCTCAGAGCGTAAAGAGTGCCCTCAAGTAGCAACACCAAGAGGGTTCTTCAGCTCGTGTCGCGAAGGGGGAAGCGTATCATGGCGCGCGCCCAAGCCTTCTCGGCCCAGTCGGCGATGATTGCTTCCTCCAGGCTACCTGAGGGCACTCGTATGGCGCAGTAGAACATACCTCGAGGAGGACGGGATGAGGTGTCGAAGCGTATTGGTTGTAGTGGTTGGCGTCGCAAAGTCAGAGGGTGAGGCGCGGCGGGGAATTCGACTTTGCCGTGCGATCGCTAAGCGAGGCCCGAGTACTGCGCTAAGATAACGATAAGAGATCTGCCAAGCTGCTGCGTTGGGTTGAACACCTGGATAAAGACGTGGCCAGGTTTTACATCACGTTTCAGCACTACAATGCCTCACTCCCATGTCGAAGCCACACTTTTTACGGTGTAAGAAATTCACAGCCACATAATTGACTGTTCCAACCCATCCTACCCCAAAAGCTCAGAAGAATTGTCCTCTTCCAGGTAGATCAAGAGTGCTCGAATGCTGCCTTCAGCTATCCTTCCAAGACAGTGACCGGCCACAACCTCGTGGCTACCCACCCATCCGTCCCGCAGCTGATGATGTAAACCACTTCCTGGTCATCGGGCGAGGGTCTGTCACTTTCATGCATCGCAAAGCTCTGGCTAGAGAAACCACCATCCTCATCGATACTCGCCTCTTTGTTAAGCAAAACTGCTTGGCCAGGAGTCAAATGTCTTCGTCTTCCGAAGCTTGTTGCACATGCGCGGTACTCCTCTCCACCATCCCTCCCGCCTACGACGAGAAGACCGAGAAACCCGCTCAGCATGAGCGCCGGCTCGACTGCTGCGGACGGGCCATCTGCGCGCGCTGCATGACCGACAACCCGCGCTTTGCTACCTACTGTCCTTTCTGTCAAGTGTCATCACAACCATCTCCTCTACCTCAAGGTCTTCGAGATCCGCCAGCGTACTCGCCACCCGCGTCGCCCAGGCCCTCTCATGCGACACTGGCCCCCGTAGAAGTGAACGAGAGGCCTCCGCCGTACTCACCGAGTGACTATACGAATCTGCCCCAGGACAAGTCCAGCGAAGATCAGGCGCCTGATGTCCTGCATTTTGTAGATCCGGATAGGGACACTGTTGCTTCCCTCTCTTTGGCATACTGCGTGCCTGTTGATGCGCTGAGGAAAACAAACCACATATTCGCAGACCACTTGCTTTTCGGGAGACGGACGGTTTTGATACCGGGGAAATACTACCAGGGCGGAGTCAGTCTGAGCCCGCGCCCAGTTGAGAGCGAAGAGGAGGAGGCCCGAAAGACAAAAGTCCGGCGGTGGATGGTTACATGCAAAATCGCAGAGTAGGTGATTCGACGTGTGAAGATGAAGAGTGCTCACTATTCCGCAGTTACGATATTGCGCTGCTCTACCTCAAGCAAAACAACTACAATCTAGATGCTGCCATCAGATCATTCAAGGAAGACGAGCAATGGGAGAAGCAACATCCTTTGCACAAGGGCGAAAACAATGCTGCTCCTGGGCGAAGCGAATGGGCGTCCGGAGGAAGCCTTGCCGGCCAACTGTAGATTGTGCTGGGAATGGAGCCTTTGACGTGATCCACTCAAGTGGTGTAAACGTCGAGTGTTTCGATTGACTAGTCTTTGGCGGAAAGAAGAACGACATCTGACACGGTATGCTCCAAAGTCACCATTGCTTTAGCCTTGGTTGTTGTCTCTCGGAGCGCGTCCGATCAGTACCCCAACACGTTCAAGTCGTCAGCCATATGTCTCTTGGCCTAATCATCATTCAAGAGGCCCTTGGATCTCTCGAGCAATCTTCCGGCTTGTGCTGCTCGCCATGTACGAGACCACATGGGTTGCACATGGTTCTGGATAAGCGCCTGCTTAGAGTGGGCACTGACCAATCAGAATCTCAGATCGCAATCGCGCAAGCGCCTAGGCAGGATTGCGGTCTTCAAATAGCAACGCAGGAAAGCAGTCGCCCTTGGGTACAATGGCTCGCGTCCGTTTCGCATGAGGCCCCTGCATCTCGCGAACGCTGTCATCCTGCGCTCCTGGCGGCTGATTCGTCGAAGAAAGGAGCATTTGGCGCTCGGCACAGAGCTTGTGGGCAACTCCAACAATTTGGCGCACTTTTCCACCAGAACCGTCCACAGGAGATTGAACATAATCTATTCTAGGCTTCTGAATGCGGTCGGTTTGTTTTGGCGCCCTATCAAAAGAGCTCGGACCTGCAGGTGTTGTGGTGCATCCCCATGCCCTTCTCACGCCTGTTAGCCGCCGGTGTGAGAGCGGGGATGGGCGATGGGGAGGTCTGCAGACAAAGAGAGCCGTATAATTTGACGGAAACCCCAGTGGTCATTGAGGGACTCATCGCTGTGCTGAGCATTCGCTTCCCAAACTCTCCTTTTTGTCGAATCAGGCACTGTTGATTCTGTGTCGTTTCATTTCGATTCTGGTCTCCTCGGGACATTCACTATATACGCGCTTTATTCTTCTTTTCTCGACTCAACTCCGACAGAATGAAGCTTTCCAAAGTCCAGATTGCACAAGTCGCTGTCGCGACACTCGTCTTCTGCCTAAGCGTCGCCATCATGGGCACGGCAGGGCACTCGCTCCAAGTTTACCGCGGGCAATCTAGCACCAATCCATGGTGGCTGCCATTATGGAACCAACACTTCAACGTGCGGGGAACAAATTCGCTAATCGGGTCGTCCGCCTTTTCGACTGTGACGACACTAGTCTTCATTGCTTTATGCTTTGTGCCCAAAGTAAGCGACCACGAACCAAAAAGAGGAATAAGAAGAAGAAGAGGAAGAAGGGGGAGATGCGACACTCTTTAGTCTCACCACCACCATGGTCCGAAACGAGAAGCATATACCAAGACACCACATTCAGCTAGCTAACCAGTGCTGCGCCTCAACTTGGGGCCTTGCTCTCATATTTAGCTCAATCTCGCAAAGCATCCAACGCACTTTGCTTTTACAAGCATTCTGCTGACGCTGCCGTCGGCCACCATCACCCTTTCCATCGTCATATACGTCCACGTCCTCAACCACCAGAGCCCCGCGTCCGAAACCATCCAGACCTGGACCTGCAAGCTCAAGAACCAGAAGCCGCTCAACGCTGACGCGGTCGTATCTGACGGCGTGAGCAACCACCAGTTCTCGCGCCTGTGCGCCGAGTCGGTGCGTCCCCTCCTCATCTTTGTCCAATTGACTTGGAAATGAAGTCGCCGCTAACACTTCTACGTGGAACAGAGATTCGCACACTACACGTCCCTCGTCGTCTTCTTGCTGCAAGCCACGATGCTGGTAGGCGCCGTGTTCGGGTGGGTGGTGGACAAGTGGCGCACACACAAGCAGAAGAGGAACCAGTGGCAGGAGACGAGCTCCGTCGTCGAGATGAACATGCACCTGGGCGAGCGCTCCGACACGGACACCAGCACCGCCAACGCCGACCCCTCGATCATGAAGGACGAGGAGCGCGGTGTCCGGACCACCGTATCTGTGCAGCCGCTCAGAGCCATGGCGCCTTCGAGGTATTAGAGCAAGACTACTTGCCGCTACGTATTTGCTTGGTCTTCTTGCCGCCGTGCGCTTTGCCGTCACCGGCACCCATCGCTCAATTGTCCCCGCCTCTGACATTTCTCTCGCTTGGCCTGCTCGTCGACCCTCTTACTCCGTCATCTCCCGGCAACTTGCTCATCGGCACACATAAACTCACAAAAGCCACACAAGTTTCTGTTTTCCCCATCCCATGACGCCATTTTGCTCTGCTCGACACCAAATGATACAAGCGGGGGATGCGCTAGATGGCTGACACACGTGCTTTGCGTTGTGATGCGTAGGTTCTCGAAATCTCTACGTCGCTGGAGGACACGCTCGCGCAAGTCGAAGTATTAAAGAGACGCGTCCGCCGAATCGAGCCGAAAGAACCAAGTCGGGACTGCGAAGTCCCTGCCGATGGTGATGAAGATTGTCATGCGGATGAAACCCACTCGGCTACCGGATGGCTGCTAGCTTCTGCTTTTGATACTTTGTCCTTTTGGTTGCAGATTTTTATCTTATGTTCGCGGGGCGGTGGGTGGAGGCGAAGGTAGGGGGGAGTTAGCTTGGCTAGGGCAGGGACGTGATGGCGTTACGAAAACGGTTTTTACGGGACCCTTTGGATCCAACCCAATATCAGAGCTTTTGAACGGACGGGCACTTTCTTGGACACGGTGTTGCATGGTTAAAGCACAAGCTGCAATGTCATCAAACAGCGGAAGATTTGGTTCTCGGCTGATGGATTTCATGCATTCATATCTCGTAGGCGAGTAGGCTTCCTTTATTACGTCTACTAGTAATTCGTTTCCCTTCCGACCTAATATACCATTCCGTTACTTCCTCTCGGCAGCCACCTGCTCGCTCGACACAGGCACTGTCTCCTCCGCAGCCGGGCCGCCAACATTGCCTCTCTGTCCGACGCTGGCAGCGCCGTCACCAAGCTCCTTGTCGAGGCCTCTCTGGCTCTCGTAACCGGGCACGTTGCCGCTGACGGTCTCGCCCTTGTTGCCCACCAGGCCGCCCTGTGCCAGACCTGCCAGGCCACCACGCTGGTGGGCGCGGTGCGCTTGACCGTCGTGGTGAAGCTCCGCGCTCGTCTGACCTTGGCCTGGGTGACCGAGACCCGTGTGGACGGATTGGCTGGTGGCGCCGGTGATCGTGTCTGCGGCGAAGGCATGAGCGGGACCGGCTGCTGTCGAGGTAGGATCGGGGTTGGGAGTGTAGGTATCGGAAGAAGGTGCTGTGCCGGCGGGATGGGCTTCGGCGTGGAATTCAGGTGCGCGGTCAGCTTTCGAGGCGAGGACGCCGGGCTTGTGCTGGGTGGAGGGTAAGCTTGCTTATTCGTTGTGGAAAGAGAGGCGAAGGTGAACTAGAGGAACATACGCCGCCGGTTTGGAGAGGCTCAGAAGGAGGGACACGGCTGTGGAACTCGCCGGGCTGGTTACTGACGCCCTTGACTGCATCCTCAGAAGTGGTAGCAGACATGATTGCGGTTGATGCTATGACGTGAAGTTGTAGAGTCCGTGGTGTTCGAGAAGTCTGGTGGAAGGGATTGTTTGAAAGGAGGTTGAGGGTGGGTTGTGTGAAGAAAGATGGTGTCTGCAGTAGCATGAGGAAGCGGCTTTCTTGTACCTCATAGCAGCAGAAAGGCAAGCGTCATGATGTAAGAGCTTCGAAGCTGTTTGCTCATGTTTGGGATGCACTCATGCTGAGGCCATGGTGACATCATCCCGCCGCCGGGGACCCGTTGATGGCTGCGGCCCCATACATGTAAGCCACAACAACATGGAAACATAGAAATTTTGCTTTTTCTCCATTTTGCATGTCATCTCGACCCATTGTGCCACCACCATCAGCATCTGAATTGCCATGCTCTGTCCTCGTCAGGGCCGCCCACACGACCGCCCCTGATCCTGGCAATGCACGTAACCAGGCCCATGCTCTTGAACGGGAATCCGCGGACTGGTGAGCCTCATCAACTCTGTGGCTAGGCACACCGCATGGCAGTATTCGACAAGTCATTCCACTACGACCCCAAGCTCTTTTGCTCGTCGCGGGTCTTGCTGACTAGTCAGCTTTTGGTTAGGCGCGACTCCTTAGTCAGTAAGATTAGGGTCAGCTGCAACAATCGGATGCTTGGCCATCCTTATTTGTGGAGGGATCAGCCTGTGCCCCCAAAGGACAATATCGCCGGAGACGACGAAAAGAGACGGAAAGGTGAGAGAGTGGCACATTGACGTGCCGCAGGGCTGCAGACAAGTAGCTTTCGCAAGCTTTTTGGCGGCGCAGGGTCCACCTGCCACGAACCTCTATCGTCGTCCTGGACCAAGCAACCTGGCCCTCGGAGAGATAAGATGGGATCTTTAGGGTGCGGCGGCGGGATGCGGCACAATGGCGCAAGGGTTTTGGCGAAGGACGGTCCAACATGGACTGTGCCCGGCGATAACCTCCACTCCACATGGGCACCTCGGTCTCCGGGCCCTTGCTTTACGATTCCAGACATGACCATCCCCTTCGCCTTCTCCAATCGCAGAAGTCCCGTTTCGAAGGTGACTAACATTGCGAGTGGTTCGATCGTCCGCTAGACACAAGAAGGGAAGAGTAGCAAACACTATGTATGCACATGCCCCCGGCAGCTAGCACGTCATGCTTAAAGGCCTCGGACAAATGAGTCTTGCCATATTCGCAATCTCCCACTTCAATGGCGATAAGAGGGCACCCGGCGCTTCTGCTTCCTCTTTCTCGTTTCCCTTGCGCGCGATGCCGGACGCCGCAAGCCGCGTGTTCTGTTGATGCTGGCATTTTAAGGGTCCACCACTCCCCCAAAAGACCGAAAGGATCCATGAACTAAAAGCCCGGCTCGCCCATTAGCCGTTGACCATTATCAAGCTTTGGTCTTGGTGCATCTGTCGAACTTTATTGTCAAGAGGTACCTCGCCGCGCGAGATTGACCGTCTGCCTGCCTTTGCGCGGCAAACAAAGCCATGGCGACCCTCCTGGACACGCTCAAACGACCATTCGCCAGTTCTAGGACGGCTGCGGATACTTCGTCGGCTGAAGAGCCATCAGACGTCCCAAACGAAGAGCATAGCCCTAATGTAGGAGAGCTTGCGCTGTCCGAGACAGCAGCAGGTGGCCTTGGAAGGCATCTGGGTCTATTCAGTACCACTTTTCTAATGTCTGTCAATCTCTCCAATCTCCATCCCCTGTTGAATACTGACGAATGCTGAACAGTATCGGCCGCATAATAGGCACCGGCATTTTTTCGACTCCATCATCCATTACGGAGAGCGTGGGGTCCGTTGGAGCCGCGTTGCTCCTTTGGGTCCTGGGTCTGCTCCTTAGTTTTGCTGGACTTTTCATCTGGCTAGAGCTCGGATGCATGATCCCGCGTAGTGGTGGAGAAAAGCCATATCTTGAGGCAGCATATAAGCATCCGAAGTTGCTCGCAACGACCGTCTTTGCAACCCAAGCTATACTTCTTGGATTCACCGGTACGTCGTGTCACGGGGCTTCCACGGACAAGACACGCTAACCAAGCCTCTAGCATCCGGGTGTATAGTCTTCGCCTCCAACATCATCTTGGCAGCCGGACACACCGCCACTGAATGGCAAGAGCGCGGGATAGCCATTGGCGTGATTACATTTGTTACGCTGTTGCACACCTTCTTCCCCAACACGGGCGTCCGCGGCATGAACGTCATTGGCCTCATCAAGATCTTTACTCTCTGCTTCATTGTAGTTACCGGCTGGGCTGTCTTGGGTGGCGCCAGCTCCAAGATTACTGATCCCAATGCTAGCTTCCGCAACGCCTTTGCCGGCAGCGCGACCAGCAGCAACCTTTACGCAACAGCGCTGTTCAAGGTACTCAACAGCTACACCGGCTGGAGCAACGCTGCCAACATTTTGAACGAGGTTCGCAACCCTGTGCGCACGCTGAAAATCGCCGGACCCCTTGGTCTCGGAATCTGCGGCGTGCTATACCTACTCGCTAACGTGGCATACTTTGCCGTCGGGACACCGGAGCAGCTGGCCAACTCGGGCATCACCGTCGGCTCTTACTTCATGTCCAAAGTCTTCAACGACGCGGGCTCGCGCGCATTGAGCGTATTGGTCGCCATCTCGGCGCTGGGCAACGTCATGACTGTCACCTTTGCCCAGGCGCGCGTCAATCAGGAACTGGCCAAGGAAGGCGTCATCCCGTTTCCTCGTTTTTGGGCCAGCTCGTGGCCATTTGGCTCGCCTTCGGCGGGGCTGCTGCTGCATTTCATCCCTAGCTTCATCGTCATTGTTGCCGTGCCTTTTGGCGATGCGTATGATTTCATCCTGGATGTCGAAGTAAGCCTTCTTTTTCGTGTCCCGCGAGAGTGGTGTCCTGCCGGAAAACCAAAAAGCTAAGCAAACACTAGGGCTATCCCTCAAGCATCATAAACCTCTTCGTCGTCGTCGGCTTCTTCTGGCTGCGCCGCAGCGCGCCGCACGTTGCACGCCCCTTCCGCGTCTGGTGGCCTGTCGCCGTCTTCTATCTCGCAGCGCAGTGCTTCTTGATCATTGCCCCATTCCTGCGGCCGCCCGGGGGCAAGGGTGATACCAGCCTGCCGTACTGGCTCTATCCCATCGTCGGCATCGCGGTCCTGGCGTCTGCTGTTGTCTATTGGGCCGTGTGGCGAAAACTGCTGCCTTGGTTGGGGAAGTATAGGTTGGAGCCCGTACATGAGCAGCTCAAGGATGGAACGAGGGTGGTTGTTTATAAGAAGAGGAGGAGCGTGTGAATATGGAGATGACGATAATAATGAAGCGAAAAAGCTATGCAGAGGCTCCTTTTTCTTTTTCTTTTTTCTTTTCTTTTGCCGGCCTTGATGCGTTAGACCCACGAACAGACTCAAAGTGTTGTGACTTGAGTTAACATGATCAGGGGCTTCGGTTGGCTCGATTTACCTGTCCGGGTACAGCGTCTTGTAGCCCGTCAGCAGGAACGCGCCGTCGGGAAGGGTGACGACGGCAATGTAGATGCTCTGCCCCGCCGCGGAAACTCGTCCAAAATTTGTACGCAAGCCCCACCGATCACGATGCCTCCCGATGACGCTTGGCCAAAGCCACAGTCTGATGTGGTCCGTCATTCCAGTCATGAAGGGGAGATATCCAGGGGAGGAACTGCCTGACCATAGTACGATTCCAGAACCCCTCTCGTGAAAGAAGCAGTACAAAGTGGTCCAAGTCAGCTCCTAGGTATCGTCGGTCGTGAGCATGGTCATATATCCAGGACTCGAGACTCATTAGCAACCGCCATCGTCAGCCGGGTCGTCATCCTGGCAATCGTCTCCGCCTGGTTCCATCCAGGCGCACCTCGACGTCTCCCGTGGTCTCTGCGACTCCCAAAACCTCTCCGTCGTCGAAAAGGCGGGTCACCGCTCGAGCCGGAGTCGTTGTGGGCCTCCGGAACTATTGATGGGTGTCGGATCCGAGTGTGGCAGCGTGCAGGAAGAAAGCGAGCGGGGCGGGGTCGCACGTAAAAAGGTGAAGTCGGCGACGCCCGCGAGACCGCTTCTGGGCGCGGGAACGGGGCCCCCGTCGCGGCCGCGCCTCCCGTGGGGCAGGGCGACCCCGCCGAGAGCAACTGCGAGCTGCCTTGGGCCTGACGGCTGCGGACTACTGGATCTGAATGCCGCGAGCATCTTCCTGCAGCAGATTGGGTCCTGGACAAGAAGGAAAACTGGGTGATGGCAAAACCAGCTGGGGTAGCGCGGAGGTTTAATATGTTCTCTACCATACATATGGAGAGTATATTGCCTGTATGGCCAAATCGAGCCTGGATGGCTTTTTGAGTTCAGTTTGAGTGAAGATTGAGCTGATTCTGAGGCAAGTTGTGCGGACCAGACGCCTGGGCGTAGCCGCCAGCGAACAGAGTCCTTCTCATCCACGCTCTCTGCTGACCCGAGAGCTTCCTTGCGCGATGGGTCTTCGCAGGTGTCGCATCTTGCGACTGAGTCTTGATCACCATTGGTATGCAAAGGTAGGGAGTTTGATGAGATTTTACTGAAGCGTCTAGAGCGAACTTTGGCGTTTAGAGAAAAGGGGCAATTTACAAGGTTGCGCGAATCTTGAGATGAGGGGGACGCCACCACTGCCGGTGCACCTGTACCGACTCAGCGGGTCAGATTGGGTATTTACAAGCTTTACACGAATAAGTAAGGGTCTTTCGGGGTTAATAATGCTGTTGATGGCGGCGACGAACATGAAGTGGGTTGCATTCCATTCCATGCCAAGACAACGTGCTCCACGCGCTTCTGATACATTGCGACGACGTTTTGCAGTTGACGAAGAAATTGCCGCTCAATGTGAAATGAAAGCGAGGAGTTGGTGGGTTTTGCGGTGTTGATTGGGGCGAACCCGGTGGGCTGGCTTTGTTCAGCCGACTCTCCCCTATGCTGCTGGGGGCTTCAGAGGAGCGGGAAACGGGTAAATGCTTGTTTAGGGATTTGATGGGAAAGGGTTACATCCATTGCATCCAGGGAGGAGAAGAGCAGAGAGAAGAGGAATGGTGAGCGGATGTGACTCTGCCGACTCCAGGGGGGAAGGGGATTATATGTACGTGTCTAGTGTCAAGTGGAAAAAAACGCTACATGATACATCACTCGAAGCAACACCACTACACGGATTTTCGTACAGCAGGCCTTTGCTCTCTCTCTCTCTCTCGCGCGCGCGCGCTTTAGTCGCGAGAAGGCGACGATGACTCGACATCCAGCACGAGCAAATCCACCTCCAAGCCCTGCAGCCCCGTCTTGAAGAGCGTCAACCCGCCCACCGTCCACCCGCCTGGTCCATATTTGGTGATGATGTTACTCGCCGGTTTTGGCAGCGTGACGGTCACGTTTTGCGTTGTGTCGACGTATTTGAGACTAACGATGCTGACGAGCATCTTACTGCCAACGACCCATGCGGCAGCGTCGATGCGACTCCCGCCCTCAACAGCCAGCGCCGTCGTCGGCGCTGCGAGAAGCAAGCCCGCTACATCGGTGGCCGTCAGCACCTTTGCCAGACTGGCCGTCAAGTCCGCAAGGTCCGGCTGCGTGGGCCAGTCCCATGCCACAATGCCCGTGGCACCGTGGTTGATGCTCAGGACCGCCATGACGGCCTCCTCCTCCGCTGTTGGATAGCGGCTCCAAAACGTCTCGTTTCCAAAAGCTTGCGGGACACCCCAGAAACCCTTTGGCTCCTGGCCTAGCCATACCTGGTAATCGCGGAAGAGGTCAAGGCGCAGGGAGATGTCTTCGAAGTTGCCGTTGCAGTCGTCGCAGCCACAGCAGCCGTAGGTCGTGTTGCACGGCGTGCCGTAGACTTGGCTGAACGACGTGTTGACGGCGATGGGATACACGTCGGACAGGATGATGTCAGCGCCTGCCGAGTAGTTGGCGTAGTAAAAGTTGTAGCAGTTGAGGCAGAGCGAGATGGGGTGGTAGGGGTCCAGCGATTTGATAAGGTCGTAGGTATCTTTTGTGGCGTTTAGAGTGTCACTTTGGCCGTCTGGCTCGTCCCCCTGTTGGTGTTTTGGTTGGCCAATGTTCTCTAATTTCCAAGTGTTTTTGTATCATGGAGTGCTTACCGTATACCACAGAAGCATGGACTTGCGGTTCTTGTACCGGTTCACCTGCTCAGTAACAAACGAAAGATTTTTGTAAGTCCACCTCATATCGAACATGACCCAAAGACCAATCTCGTCGCACGTATCCATAAAGGTATCGAATTCGGTAAACTCAAAGGCCTTATTGTCGAGGGCAGCGTTGGGAACCACGTGGACAATGTTGTATCCGTAGTCCTTATAAGTGCGGGCGTTTTGGACAATGGCTTTTTGAAAGTACCCGTCCCAGGAGCCATAAAATGAGTAGGGTAGAAGTGGAGTGAAGGTAGCGCTACCAGCAAGATAGTCTTGAATTTGCAAGCCGCCGTACAGTTTGTCCAGCTTGGTGACGCTACCACCGTCGGTTCGCGAAGGAAGCTTGAAGAGCTGCGTGGTTGCCTCGTAGGACTGGTTGCCGTCAAGCGATGCGCCTACGAGGGTGATGTTGTACGGCTCATACTGCGCCTTGATGTTGGCGAGGGAAAATTGGAATTCGTTGCCAGTCGTGTTGACAGAGATGTTCTTGTCAGCCACCAAGGGGAGGCCGTTGTCCGAAATGGAAATGTCAATGTACAAAAAGTCGAAAGGAGAGGTTGTTTCGGTGTCTTTGTGGTAAACGCTGTTGAAGTATGGCTCGCCGACGATCTCAGACAGTCTGGCGTCAACGACGAAGCTGGCAGTTGTTTCGCTTTCGAGATACAGGTTCATCCGTGGGTACACCTGGACATCCAAGCGCGGTTCGGCTGAGCGGGCGGGCTCATAGAGCCAGCCACCAGGCTCGAAAGAAGCATTTCTGCATGCGCGTCAACACATGTGCTTTGGGCCTGGGCTTGGAGCCATCTTACGCTGGGCGATAGGCTTTCCCACACCATACTGTACTCCTGGATTAGAAACGTAACATAGCGGAGGAGAGGGGACTACGCACTATCAACGCCCGGCGGAGCATTAAACAAGGCGTCTGCAGCGTTTGCGACTGGCAGGCCAAAGAAAAATAGAAAATCGAACGTTAGATAAGCAAGCACAAGGAGATCGGCCATTATCAAGGTACCTGAGCCAGGGCGCGCAGAGCAATCGAGAGGGACGCAGAGCTCGTGGCGTACAAGGCGGCGCCGCTAAAAATGGCGAATCAGCATTTATACAGAGCGAGGCCGCTGGGTGTGATAGCAATGGGTGACATGCGGTGTATCCGTCGGAACCGTTGCCGAATCGCGCCCTTGAGAATGGAACTGCGGGGTCGTCGTCGGCGCTCCAGTGTCACATCGTGAAGGAACTCTAGATAAGAAAGGTTCGCATGCATGTTTTTGCTGAAGAGTGGGAGATTAAGAGGCGCTCACCCTTGCGCGCCGGCAGTGCGGACACGGTCATGCCAAAGTTGCGCTCGAGGCGGTTCATGGTTCAGTCGACCGTGGACATGGACTGGAACAGGAAGGCCATTCTGGAGTGAAATGTCCAACTCCACAGCAAACGTGACGACACGACGCGGCGTGGTATGGCGTAGGTACGCGACAGATGTGCATACATCAGTCATAGTGTGAGAGAGATGCATACCCGACATATTGTCACGGGTATGCAGACACACCCGAGAGGGGTTTGCTTATGTCATGGCAGACTCCAAGAGGCTGAAGGATCTTAGAAGCCCTCAGGGGCCCCTCGCCTCCTCATCACGGGTCACTCCTCCTGCGAGCACCCGCTGACCATGGCACCTACTTATTCCTCCTCCTCGACGTTGAATACAGCTCCGCCCCGCACGTCGCGCAGACTCAGCCAAGACGAGGCTCTTCCATCATGCTGCTCACTTCCAGCACGTGGGCTGGCTAAACCTGCGCAGTAGCGATGCCACCTACGGCCATCTCGCACGCCTCTTCGTAGGTCCGGACTGAATCGGTCTCTTACCCAGCTCAATAACGCCAAAGGCGGCTGCGCGTGCGGCTCCTTCCCATCGTCTTGCGCTTCGCCTGCCCTCAGGTGTCAGTCGGTGCCATCTGACTGCGAAAATGGCCTCTTCTACTTTACTCTGGCCTGTTGGCCTTTGGCCTATGTCATTCTGCAACACTTCGGCCTACTCGTACTACGTTCTACAAAAAGCAAGCAGCAGTCCACAGCGAAAACAGAGACATCGACGTTGTTGTGAAACGCGGCAGCGCTATGAAACGCATGTTCTTCTCCGCCATGTCCAAGGCTACATCGCACCTTGGAAACAAAAACCCCTTTGCACAGCCCATGGATCCCAACGAGCATATCGTTTGGCTGCAAGACAATACGGCCTATAGACCCGGAGGCAGCAACGGCAAGACGTGGGAGGCCGAATTCGTGGCTGCCTTTTTCGCCAAAACCCCCAATCGCACCAGGATCGCCGAGATGGTAGCCGACGTCGCTGACAATTTGAATCTGGGGCACGGCGACGCCTCAGAAGAGACGATAGCGAAGCGCCTCGAGCCGTGGACGACGGAAATCCTGCCCGGCCATACCGTTCGCATCAGCATCGGGGGCAAGCAGGAAGCGAACTTGGGGCCCGGAGGCACCAGCGGCGTCAGCAAGAACGTGATTCCCATCCCAGTAGCAGACTATAAGGCTGGAGATGGCGACACGGTCAACTCTCACGCTGTGGGCGTCGACACGCACCCCATGACGACGACGTACGCCGAAGCGAAAGGTTGGGCTGTCATTTCGGATATTGACGACACCATCAAGATCACGGGCACGGGCGACATTCCCGCCGTCTTGCGGAGCACTTTTGTCGACGACCCGACGCCGGTTGACGGCATGCCAGCCTTCTACGCGCACCTGCATAAGGCGCTCAACAAGGCGCCGTTCTGGTATCTGTCAGCCTCGCCCTACAACCTGTACCCGTTCCTGCATGAGTTCCGCAACGCATACTACCCCCCGGGCCCGCTTCTGCTCTGGAATGCATCATGGATGGACGTGTCGGCTTTTGTGCTCGCCCTGACCAAAGAGCCCGAAAACTATAAATGCGAAAAGATGCGCGAACTGCACCGGAACTTTCCTTCGCGCGCCTTCGTCTGCATTGGCGACAGCACCCAGTGCGACCCAGAAGCGTATGCCCAAATAGCGCGAGAGTTTCCCCGCTGGGTGCGCGCCATATTCATCCGGCGCGTCACGGGTCCCGGCAACGACAGCAGCAAGACGGCGCCCGAGCGCTTTGAGAAGGCGTTCAAGAGCCTCGATCCCAGCGTCTGGCATGTCTTTGACGACCCGAACGAGTTATATGCTCGCGTCGATGTCTTGGTGGCTGGTGATCCGTTGGGCACGGGTGACGGCACTGACGACGCGCCACCTGCGCCATCGGCACCTGAGAGCGAGCAGAAGCCTGGATGTGTTGTGCTTTGACGTGAGTCCTCTCGTTGCGCACGTCCCTGTTGAGTGTATACCTGATGTACCTCTTCATCCTTGACTAGCGTTGCGTCTTTGTCGGGACTTTGGCCCGACACAGCATCGCACTCCGACCCTTTTTTTTCAGGCTTGGAGGAGAAGACTGCCAGGTGGACTTCGTAGGCAGGTTCTCGAACTCCGCTCTTCTGGAGTTCAGGGGGTTGAGATTGACTGATCGTCTGCATGCACTTCTTCTCCTGAGACATCTGTCATATCCCTGCGTGTATCTAGCGCACAATTGCTTCGAGCGCAATTTGTCTTTCTCTTTTACTTTCCTCTCCTACTTTCCGTTGCTCTATATATACCCTATCCAAACAATACAGACAATTTTACCGTCCCACAACCTCTGCAAGCCAGGTCCAGCTTCAGACCAACCCGATATCCAACGTCAACCAACTCAAACTGCAAAGCCAACCAACCCTGCAAACCCCAACTCCATAATAACGCCAAACGCGACCGACCAACCCAACGCCTCCCAAGGCGAAAGGAACGCCCTTCCAATCCAAACCCTAGCCAGAGATATCTCGACTAAACATTTTCTACATCAACGCAACAGCAACCCCAATGCCCAGTGAGAGCGTCAGCCCACCCATGACCAATCCCATGCCAATCATCGCGCGCTGCACGGCGCGCTTCTGCTGCGGTGTCGCCTCGAACCGCGTCTTCTCGCGCCACTCTTCCTCGTCGCTCTCCTCACTCAGCTCGGCCTCCGCCTCCCCACCCAAACACGCCCGTACAGCCTCCCGGTCTTTATGCGCCTGGTCCGCCATCCACTCGTCGACGATGCCGCTGTACTCGGCGGCGCCGTAGTGGGTGGCAGCTTCGCGGAGCCAGCTGCCGCCTTTTCGCACGGTTCTGAGGCCGAGGTCGCGCAGCATCAGGTCAAGCAGCGGCAGGCTGTCGAAGAAGAGGTCGGCCATGACGGCGCCGAAGCCGTGGGGGTAGCGCCAGCGGCAGTAGCGCACGTGGAGGACTGTTTCGAAGGTTGCGCGAGCTTGGACGTCGCATGCGTCTGCGGGCTGTTGCTGGCGGTCTTTGGCGACGTCTCTTCCCTCCTCTTTCAGCCCCTTCAGCGACGACGACGGCTTGCGGCTTGCGGGCGACGGGAATGGAAACGAGAAGGCGACGGCGCTGTCGGGCGTATGCACGCGCTCGAACTCGTACGTCGACGACGACAGGCGAGAGGACGAGGGCGAGCCGCCAGGTGTGCGCACTGGAGACGACGGAGGCGTCAACTCCGGGGTCGACGGGAGATCGACAGCGCTGGTGCTGCTGGCGTTGGCGTTGGCGTTGGCGTTGGCGTGAGTAGTGCCGGCACTGCTGGTTTCGCTTCCGGGCTCAAGAGAAGCGATGCGGTGCTCGAAGAATGCCGTGATCCAGAGCGCCTGGGTCTGTGCCAGCAGCGCGGTGATGGGCGTGCGCGTGGCGCCCGAAAAGGCCAGCGTGCGGTTCGCCGTGATGCGCGAGGGTGGCGCCATGAAGCGGTGCAGTAGGTACGCGTTGTCGAGCGTACCTGACGCTGGATCGATGGGATCCTGGGGGTTTTGGTGCCGCAGGTGAGGCGGTGCTGCGGCAGGTGGTTGCGAAGTGAGGCACGGCAATTTGCTCTTAATCTGGGCATCAGCCTCGGCCACCATGGGCTGGTACAATTCCTTTTCCCTCGCGCTGAGCATGTGCGGCAGTCCCAGCTCGGCACCAATGTCGGAACCGTTGCGAGTGAACTTGAACGTCGGGCCATGCTTCCAGCCCGTGCAGCAGACCATGGCGTCGATGTTTTCCAGTGTGGTTCCATTCGATAGGTGGATCTCGCGGTCTCCGAGCTCGTCTACGCCTGCTACGTGTACATTGACCATGCCCTTCCGTATAAACTCGTAGACGTCTGAGTCATAATTCAAGAGTCCTCGGCCGGTGCCTACCCACCAGAGATCATACCACGGTCTCAGCTTGGCGGTTTCTTCGTGCTCTCCGAATCGGGAATTTTTCTCCAGGGCATGCTGCATGACATTTTTGGAGAACCATTTGACGAACGCGCGGCCCCTTTCCGTCCGTTGAAGGAAATCTCTGGGACCGACCCAGCCATCAGCTTCGGCCCAGATGCAAGGGAAGAGCCAGGTCACCATGCGGGTCATGATGAGATTCTCGGCGAGGATTTTGAACGGCGTTATCCCTAGAATAGAGAATTAGCACATGGTCATCTTCATGTAGGCGCATAGATATCTTTACGCGTCGGTCCCATCCAGCATGCTCCATGTCCGCTTTCTCTTAGAATCCACTGCACCTTGATGCCGGCATTTGCAAATGCCCAAACGAGGTCGTATGCCGATTTGTTTCCTGCAAAGACGGCAACCGATCTTGTCTTTGTTTGGTCCAACAAGTGTTTTCGGGGACCAAAGTCGCGGCTGTGGAAAAGAGATCCAGTGTACTTGTCCTGCCCCGGGAAAGTCGGGAGCTTTGGTTCTGAAGTGACGCCGATACAGACGGTCATTTTGGCGGCGTGCACGAATCGCGTTTCTTTCGATTTAGAATTATGTGCGCCCACGGCAATTTTGAGGAGCCATCCATCTTCCAGGAGATCCTCTGCTTCCTCGAGCTTTTGGTTGAAGCGGCATCGACGAGCCAGGTCATAGTGATTCGCGAAATCCTGGAGGTATCGCCGCACAACATCTCCGGGGATATGCTTCCCCAATTCGACGCCGTAAATCTCTGGCGTCATGGGAAAGTCGCTGAACTCAAAATTGCCCATAACCGAATTGGTCTTCAAGTGTGGGTACAGCCTATCGCGTGCCCAGACTCCACCAATCGATGTACCGGCTTCGAGGATGACCAGGGAGGCATCCGGGTTCACAGAAAGATAGGTACGGGCAATGGCAAGGCCATGAAAGCCTGGGAGACCAGTTAGAAACAAATGCATTGCAAGGAGAAACAAATGCAATGCAAGGAAGGTTCTGCCTTACCTGCCCCGACCACCACCATGTCGCAATGCTCTACTTTCTCCATTTTCTCGACTCAATTGTACGGATAACGAAAAAACCCTCTGAAAAGCCTCGGTAGCCCAGAGGAAAATGAAGTAAGGCAAGCGGAGTATAGACAAGTATTTAACTCAATCTCAAAGTCTTGAGGTTTGACTAGGCGAGGAGCCGCAGTGTTCCGGGCGGACCATAGATTAAGTAGATCTTGCCTTGGCAGTAACATTGCCAGACGCAAAACCGGAGATCGAAACTCGGCTTGGCTTGTTCCAGTCGTGCCCCCAGCCACTCCACATTCCGACTTGAGTTACGCGCCCAACTGTGAGATTCACGACGGGTGCTGATGGTAATTCTTCCAAGGGTGCTATGCAAGTCTGGTTCATGCTAGCCGGTATTCGTAGGGCGGCGCATAGTGCCGGACCCTGTATCAGAATTAATATGAAGCGCCACTAGGGTTGCCTAGACCTCGTAGGCAAGTCGGGCATCCCCGTCAGTTACTAGATTCTCATGAGTTCTGCGCATACCTGGCCAGAATCCTTTTTCCAACCGGCGCCTCCGTCTGCTTCAGATTCAGCTTTGCTTCCTGTGCTTCTCAAACTGTTCGAAAGGCACTTCCACGTGCCGCTGTTACAGATCGCATAACCTGGCTCGCGACATGCATTGCCCCAGTCAACCCCAGTGATTCCGCTGGGTCGGCATAGACTGGGATATACTTGACCATTTTAGGCTACGGTGGCTACAGCGCCCAGTCATTTTTGAGCATCAAAGAATATGGGCGTTGGTGAGAATAAGGTTGAGCACAGGTCAAGATTGGGCGAAGAGCGGGATGGCTTTGGTAGGAACCAATCACCCTGTTCGGAGTACAACGCGCTGGGCGCTGCCATCCCATCTTTGCCCTTCTGAGTCGTTGTACACTTCCCTGATGCGTCTCATAATGCAACGTGCTCATGCCGGTCCTTCAAAGACAGTGTACGGGGGCACAGTGCCAAGACTATCGTGATGATCCAAATATTCGGAATCAAAGTGGACGGAGTTGCGGTTGAGGGGCCAACACGGCGGACGCAGATTTCCAGCGACTTGACAGCGTAGGACGGTTCATTCATCGATGGATATTGACAGAAGTCAGGAACCGAGTGGTTGGGTAGCTGTGCAGCTGAGCGCTGACCAATACAGCAAAAGTGTTAGCGGAAATTATAAAGTGGTCGGGAGACTGTCTGGGGCAATATGGGTTCGCATCATGATCTGCCATTAGGTATTGCTGGTGACAGGCCGCTGATACCCAGGTGGTTGTAATCGGACGAGGAGGCTGGTTTCGGCTTTGAATCCGGTCGGCAAAAGCAATTCAGGCACCAAGACGACTATCCAGTGTCGGTGACCGATCGATTGATTGATTGATTCGTTCATTCAGCCTGGTGTGGTCCCCATGTGTAGGTCTACGCTATCTATCGGAATTTATGACGGGGAAACCATGATCCGCCTAGCACGTGACCTGTGTGAAACCCGTTCTGGTGCTTTAGCCTGCGCCATGCTGTGTGCCGGTCTCTACGGGACTGTTCTAGTGGTGCTAGGGGTCCTGGTGTATGTACACTACGCCATGCATACTCGAATCCTTGTCATGCTCTCTAATCGGTGAGCTAGTGCTAGGTATAGACCCTTGAACATCTTGTCTTTGGTAGAGGTGGCTTACGGGGGTGTGCCACACTGTAGAGCCATAGGTAAGGACAGGCCTCACCACCGCCACCGCCATGTATATCTGTCTTGCTCTAGAACATGAGGTTCCCCAAATACTTTCAGTAGTTCTGGTAAGAGCTGAGAGCTGCTTTACAGCTTTTGTCTTAGTGTACTGGATATGGGGCCCTCATTTGATTTGAGGGTCAAGGAGGACTCCTAGAACGCGCACGCTAGCGTCGGATTTGGTGGTTTTACCTTGGATGTTGACGGTTGCAGTAAGGTCGACCTTTTGACGCCTAAAGAAGTGGATGAAGCCATACTTGTCGGGGGAGAAGGTAGCTTCATGTTACCTGGTCCACTTTTCGCAGATTTGGTGCGCGGCTTCAAGTTTGGTATAGTTTTCTTTGACGTCTTGTCCAGTTACAAGAGGGTCGGTATCATCAACAAATTCAAGCGCATCGATGCCAGCTTGTTCGAGCTCAGTGAGCAGGGGCCCTGCGAAGAATAGGAAAAGGATTGGGGAGAGTGAAGATCCTTGCGGCATAACGGTGGGGGTGAAATTCTGGGGAGATGAGTAGCCGTTAAAGGACATGGAAGTGGTTCTGTTGGTAAGGAAGAATGTGACGAATTGTGCGACCCAGTCAAGGAAGGATGCGTTGCGAAGATCGTGGATGGGATGGGGATGGGAAGCATAGTCAAATGCTCCAGAGATGTCGAGGCTCAAGCATGGACACAAGTTTTGCAGACTTATGGGTCCAGGTTGCCTACACATGCTCAACAAAGAGTTGTAGGGCAGATGTAGTGGAACGACCAGGGCGGGCTCCCATCTGGGTGGCTGGGAGTAATCCATGCTCCTCTGCAGCTGTTGACATCTTTTTAGCTACTGTTTGTTCAAGGACCTTGTCTGTGGTATTGAGCAGGGCAATCGGGCGGTATGCTTTAGGAACTACGTACGATAGTTTTCGTTCCTTGCAGAGTACCACTGGAGTAGAGGTCTTGAATGGGGTTGGGAGGTATCCAAGTTGGAGGCACTTATTGAACAGTCTACCTAAGTGTGGTGCGAGTGTCACACTGCAGCTTCGTAGGCGCCTGTTGGTGATCTGGTCTGGTCCAAGGGCTTTATCAGGCGCTACGTCTCGAAGGGTAAGAAACATCTTTTTATACTAGCAACCTGGAGGAGTGGTGTCGGGGGAGGGTATGTGGCGCTATGGATGTCGGTCAGGTCTGCTGTAGCTGGTTGAGGGAAGAAACTCTGGGCTAGCAGGTCTACTTTGGCCTTATTGTCGTCGCATCTGTAACGGGTACGGATATGGACAGGGGTGTGGAGCAGGAGGAGCACGCGGAGCGGGTCTCGTCCGAATGGGGCTCGTTCCCAAAGGGGACTAGAAAGATGACTAAATATTACGTGATGCAAACGCGACGCGTCCTCAACACCCCGCGTCCGCCGCCTAGCTAGGAGAATCAACTAGACACTGATATTCCATTACAGCATCCTGTAGCGGAGGAATTGGGGAACGATGATGATGATGTTTTAACGTCCCAGGCACTAGCCAGCAGACCGATGGATCTGGCTGGGATCACGTGAGTGCCCAGCTCATCAGCATAGCGTGGGCCCCCAGACAGGGAGCAACTATGTACATAAAGCAGAAACTAGTGGAACCTAAACCAAAAGAAAAAAACAAGAAAAGAACCAGTGCGACAGGCTGTACAAGGAGAGAAGAAGCAAAATGATTCGATGGAGTTGGGGAGTCTCTGCTGGTTATAGCTGTTTTCCTGGACCTTACTTGCGCTCGCTCGGGTGGTAGCTCGCGCAGTGCGGGCAGATCTCCTCGCAGCTATCGGTCCCTTTTTGGAGGGACGGCCGCGCCCCGAGACCCCTGTCCACTGGTCAGCCTCTTGTTGCGAGACAGCTGGAGAGCTCCAAAACTGAATGATTGATTTAATTTTTGCTCTTCGTCCTGGTGGAGTCGAAGACTATTCAGGACGGGACTGATGGTTGCAATCCTGGTCAAAAGATCTTACGCGCAACGTCCAAACTATCTATAGACCTAACTAAGGTCTGAACAGGGGGGGTTCTAGGAGGGGGTCGTTGGGGAATAGTTGGCTACACGCATCTGTTTCAGGGGTGCAGCCCTCGGCGGTCGAAACGCAAAATTAAAAGCAAAAAAGGAGGAGTGGCGCAGAAGAGAAAACACATGATTACGTACTTGCCGAGGTGGGGTGTTTTACACTTCCTCAGGCAGTTGTTGCAGGTACCACTTCCTAGAGTGCTCCATTATTGTTCGACGACTCATCACAACTCCATCGAAACTCCATTACAACTCCACCTGCAATTACAACCTCGTCCAGCTGCTGCTAATCTGGACACTGCCCTAGAGAACCCCGTCGCTACAACTAACAAAATCACGCCCTCTTCCAGCTTACCCGACCTATAACTCACAAGATGACTCTCCCTCTTCCGACCGCTGAACAACTTCCAACTCCCTTTTGATGTACTACTAACGACACGCAACCTGATGACCTGTCGGACCACGGTAGAAACACCTCACCTGCAACATCTTGCTATGATGCACCGACTAGAGAGCCGTCTCGCTTTCATCCACCCGTGTTCGGCAAATGTTGTTCCTCCCCAAACTTTTCTAATACACTCGAGCCCGCCAATACGTTCATGGCAGCTCGAAGACGTGGACGCTAACATGGAACCTTGGGCCGTGTGTCTCTCCAAACGAGCATCTCTCAGTGCATGCGAGGGAAAGGCCGCTCAGCAGATGCCCAGGTGAATCGCACGAGTGGCTTCACTCCACAATTTGAACTTGATTATTCTTTGTACCCAGCCGGACTTCTGCGGATGTTTTGCACTTTTTCCATCGCCGAAGGTCTCGTCTCAACAGACGCTCATGTTTCGTAGTTCCTCAGCAAGAGGAGCCCGCCTTGAGTGCGCGCCCCACGACCGCCATGCGAAGCTCCATGTTATCTCAAATATAGATCAAGAGCCGCATGTTCCAGCATCCATGCTTACCGTTTCCACAAGGAAGTTTAAAAAGCCTTCCCGTTCCAACACTGTTTTCCCGTCTCGTAAAAGGAAGTTGCAAAAGCCTGCCCGTTCTATCCATGTTTACCGTCTCGTAAAAGGAAGTTCCCAAAGCCTGCTCGTTCTATCCATGCTCTCCTCCGATGACCACTCCCCCCAGCTGACCTGCAATGCTCGGTGGCGGCCCGTAATCTGTCGACAGCCCTTGCTTTTACGGATAGTTACAGGTTGGCCAAGTCTATGCTCAGTCCAGGGATCGCATTTATCCTGTAGCAGCTCGTCTGCCTCGCATCTATAAAATCGGCATCCCTCGCCCAACCGCTCCTGTTGATCCTATTTTTTACCCCTCACCGTCAATCGTTAATGTTTCCCAAAATGTTTAAGTCTCTTCTTGCTGCAATTGTCCTTGTCCGCAGCGCTCTCGCTCTTACCTCTCCTCCCTCTGGTGCCTTGACCGTTGGTGCCAACGGTAAATACCATAATATCCAGGATGCTGTCAACGCCCTTGACGAGCATACCAAGGATGACCAGACCATCTTCATTTACAGTGGTATCTACCGGGAACAGGTCATCATCTCTAAGTTGAAGGGCTCTCTCACTATTTACGGCGAATCGGCCAGTGAGGCCGAGTACATCTACAACACCGTCACCATCCTGTCACACAAGAGCCAGGCAGACGGCCTTGACAACGATGGCACAGCTACGCTTGCTGTGCACACTTCAAACTTTTTCATGTACAACGTTAACGTCGCCAACACGTACGGTCAGGGTTCTCAGGTAGCTAACACGTCCGATGCCGTCTAACCATTAAGCTAACATCATTACCGGCTGTCGCCCTAAGTGCCGCCGCGAAAGGCAACCTGGCCTTCTACGCTTGCCAATTTACTGGCTATCAAGACACGCTCTACGCCCGAAAGGGTACCCAGATCTACGTCAATTGTTACGTCGAAGGTGCCACGGACTTTATCTTTGGTCGGAGTGCTATCGCCTGGTTCGAAAATTGTACGATCGCGGTGCTTTCAGCCGAAAAAGGATACATCACTGCGAACGGACGCTCCACATCTGACGGCTACTCTTACTACGTTATCAACAACAGCAAAATCGTATCCGCGATCGCACAAACCGTTCTCCCGGGTGCTTACTACCTCGGTCGACCATGGGGCTCTTACGCACGAGTCGTATTCCAGAACAGCCAACTCAGTGACGTTGTCAACAAGGAGGGCTGGTCCGAGTGGCATGATGGCGACGAGCGTACGGATGATGTCGAGTTTGGCGAGTTCAATAACTCGGGCGATGGTGCCTCGCCCAAATCGCGCGCCTCCTTCTCCAAGCAGCTCAGCAACGCCGTTAGGCTGTCCGAGGTTATCCCCGACTACACAAGTTGGGCCGACAACACCTTCGTCACTTAATTTTGCCGCTACCTTGTCAACTCTGCCGTACGTGGCTTGGTTCATACGAGCTGCGGTGGCAGGCGGGGTTTATTTTCTGCTTTCTCTCACACATTCATTTTTGGCTTACTTTGCGTATCGCGTTGCGTCCATCTATCCCCGGTTGCATATTGCAAGTAATAGGCCTGCGGAGCTGTGCCTTTGTCATCGCATCATCGTCGTTCATTTTTAACACAATAATCGTAATGATTGAGCTAGCTAAAGAATCGCTTTCCCGGCGTATCCGTCAATCCATTAATTGACACGTATTGGACCTGGTGGAAGGATATTGGGGCAGGGTTTTTCCTAGCCTACGCCTCCGTTCAGGGTCTTGTAACTGTAGCTGGGGTCAAACTCTGTTGCACAAACTGTAAAAGCTTAAATATCGCCGAATACTCGATTGGGGATAGAGAGATCTTCGACTGCCCTTTTTGTTTGCCAGCGATCTGTCTTGACTTGGATTGGCCTTTCAGCACTATCAACTCGACCGTTGCTTGGTGGCTATTCCTCTATCCAGTGGATCATACGACCCGTGAATACCAACTAGTTGCCGTTGTATCGATCAGCTGACTTTTACGCTGCCATATGCGTCATCTCCATCCCGTATCCCTCGTATCCGTCAGGCCTTGCATCCAAAGCAAATAATACGATCTCCCAGCTGACTGTCAAGCCACACCTCCCCACCAAGTAAATAGCAACATACAAAAGCTTATGGTCATGCAAACACCCTTAAGCATCGCTGGGAGTAGCAGCAGTGGCTTGAAAAAATGCGAACGCGCAAAAAGCTGCTCAATGACCTAATTCGCGCTCAGAGAAGAACACATGTGATTCGTGCCCACAAGCATAACAGGGGGGTTGCTGGTGCTGATAAAGCAAGCCATCGAATTGCTAAAAATATGACAACTTGTTAGGCAGTACGCACATTGGAGGCGCGCGCTTCGGCGGCGGAGGCGCGGCAGAAACTAAAGATAGACGCGGAACATGGGGCCCACTGACGGTGACGAAGGCGTGGCAGAGACTAAAGATAGACGCGGAGCATGGGCACCACTGACGGTGACGAAGAGGATTGCAGTGTGGGTTTCTTCGGTATTTTGAAGCCATTGAATACATGTTCGAACGTTCCCTACGCCTGCTGGTGACGACGCTGCGCGAAGGAAATATTCTCTTTGTCCTGATAATCGTGAAAATGATTGTTACTCGGTTCGCCTGCGCCTACCTCAGCTACGATGAGGTCTTGGATACAGTGATTTCGTTCATCGTCTATTAGGCTGTCAAAGTAACGCGCCATATCTCGAGTATTCTCTAAACCTCAAATGCCTGAACACGTCCCGTGTCACCGCGATTTCAGCTGAAGAATCTAGGATATCTGGATGCCACAATAGAATGCGCTTACGATGTCGTATTGGAAAACACAAACTTAACATGCGAGCCATCCTCTTTGAGCACCTTGAGCAACGCGTTATCTTCAAGCATGGCCTCCCAGTCAACAGCTTCCTCATATGTGCGCTCGTCATTGCCTTCGTCATTGTCATCGCCATCCATGTCCAGTCGCGCGACGGGCCGCTTCGGCTTGGTCTTTTTCAGTAAGTAGGTGTCAATATGCGCGTATTGCATCAGAGCCATCATATCGCCGCCATTTGATTTTCTTTGTGCGTCCCGCTTATCTTTCAGGGCCTGCTCTTGCGCGCTAATATCAACTGAGCTTGCCTTGAGCAACGTCGGTAGATCCTGCCATTCATCATCTTCGTTGTCGGTGTCATCGACGATATCGAGGCTTTGGTCCATTTGGTCCGGGGTCTTGTCGTCTGAGGGAATCACGCCCTTGCCTTCACAGGGACAAGCAATGAGCTCGTGCGTTTGGCATCTGCCGCTCTCGTCGAGCGTGAAGAGGTCGCGGAGGTCCTCTTTGGTGAAGCCGGATCCCGAGCTCTTGTTGTCGATGACGCTGTCGGCGAGGCTCTGTTTGCTCAACTGGCGCTGGTAAATCTTCTCATCAAGTGCACCCATGGTGAGAAGGCGGTATATCTTGCAAGGCCGCTTCTGGCCGTCTCGGTGGATGCGCGCCATGGCCTGCAACTCGTGCGCCGGGTTCCAGTCGACGTCGTAAAGAATCAAACGGGATGCTCCGATCAAGTTGATTCCTACGCCGCCCGCCTTGGTCGAGAGGAGAAAGGCAAATGTCGATGCGGCAGGAGTCTCGTTGAATCGATTGATCAAGTCCTGCCGCTTGTTCGCTGCTACAGAGCCGTCGATCCTGAGATACGAGTATGAGAGTGACGTCAGAAGGGTTGCGATCGTGTCCAATGTACTGGTATAGTGGGACACAATGACCACTTTTTCTTCCGTGTCGGTGCGGATATGGTGTAGCAGGCTGTCCAGGACCTGCAATTTGGCACTGGTGCCAGGGCTCTTGAGGAGCTTCGAGGGGATTGCCTCCAGAACTGCCTTCGTGGTTTTGTTGCTGGATTCTGGGTCAGGCGTGTCATTCGGCGAGATCAAAGTCTTGGGATTGTTCAAGAGCTTTGGATTGTTGCAGGCATGCTTCAAAATATTGATGAGCTGAAATGCGCTCTCGCTGCTGCCTCCGAGAGCACCCCTGAACACCGATGAAGCGACAATGTTGCGGTAGATTTCGGCCTGGACGTTGGTGGGCTGGCAAAGAAGGATGTGTTCCGTCTTTGGAGGCAAATACTTGGAGAGGACATCTGCTTTGCGTCGGAGCATGAATTGTTCCACTAACCTGTCCAGCTCCTCCTGTCGTGCATGTCCTTTTTCTCTATCTTTAGCAGTTGCTTCAGGCTGGGAAGCTTTCACAATCGGCCCTTCAAATTCTCTCTTGAAGGTTGAGAGCTTTCCAAGGCAACCAGGATTCACCAAATCGGCCACTGCGTGGAATTCCAGGAGGTTGTTTGAAAAAGGCGTACCGGAAAGTGAGACTATCTTATCACAATTGAGCGAACGAATTGCGGCTGAGCACTTATTCTTTGCCGTCTTGAGTCGGTGGCTCTCGTCAAGAACGAGAAGACCAATCTGACAGTCTCTGCTGATCTCTTCATAGGACTTTTGTAGTTTCTCGTACCCGATGATCATGACATGGTAACACTTTCCTTTGGTAAAGTCTCTCAGGCGTTTCTTCGTATCGTCGGCGACAAACACACCAATTCTCTCTCTGCCCAGCCACTTGCGGAATTCCTTGCGCCAGTTCTGAACTGTTCCAGCAGGGCAAACGACCAAGGTCTTCTTGACAACGGGTGGCTCCTCATATATTGGATTCTGCTTCATGAGCGTCCATATCAATGTGATTGACTGCAAGGTCTTGCCAAGACCCATTTCGTCTGCGAGGATGGCGCCATGTCCGTGGGGAGAGCCCAAGCCCATGACGCATTCGTATAGGAACGAGACACCTTCGCGCTGGTGCTCTCGGAGGTGCTTCGACAATATTGGGTCAATGACAACGTCGACCACTTGCTTTCCCTTGGGAGCATCTGAGGGCCTCTTCATCACAAGCGCACCGGGAGCATTCGGATCGTGGCGTGGTTGAGGCATGGCGGTTTTGGCCACAATGGGCATGGCGCTCTTGTCCAGTAAGGGGTTCTTGAACTTTGTAACGGTAGCCTGACTACTCCCTGTAGCCGTCGGATTGACATAGTCAAGCTGCTTGGCCTCGATCCTCTGCTGTTTGGTGCGGGATTTCAAGCTGAGGAGAGGTTTCTTCTCATCTCGTACCTTGGGCGCCGGCACCGATGCGTTAAGCGTTGGCGCGGGCGTGGGGCTTAGAAACGGCTTGCCGGCAAGATAGTCTTTTTTTGAAATGATAGTATCCACCTCAATCTCCTTACCTCCCACCGACAACGTTGAGCCGGACAGCAGTGGCTTACTGCAAGGCGATTTGCCCATCTCGCGTCCATCAATATCCTGAAGGTATACGAAGCCACCTCTAACAGAAAGCACCCCGTCGCCATCCCAAGTCTTGTTCTTCTTTGTCGTAAACTTGCGCCATAGTACGGTGTAGTAGGCTTCAGCGCCACCATCGTCCAAAGTCGTATTTGTCTCGTTGGCCACTGGATTTACGATCGAGAGAAGAGGTTTGCGGACAGGATGAGGAGGTATCGAGCCGCTGTTGACAGTACATGTAGGAATCGGGTCATCGTTGTTCGCGGTACGTGGAGGTACCTGGCCATGGCCTTCGGAGACGCGTCGTTTCTTTTGGGGCGGTGGACCGGTTGACTCTGGTGTCTGAGATAGAGGCTGGTTGGCAGACGGTCTTCGACTGAGCAAAGGAGATTTGAAAGGCTTCATGTTCACACAGAGAGAGATTGAGGTGTGCGGTGTTGGTCTGAGGCCTGAGACGCGTCGCGTCGGTTCGGAGGACGCGATCCGCCGCGCCGGGAAAAGCTTCATCCACGTCATCACCTGCCAGGCCGTTAACAGACACTCTTCTGGCCCTACACAATCATTAAGCCCTCTCCGTCCCCTACTTTCAGAAAAATTATGCATGCGTCTTAATTCTCCTTGTCCCTCTTGCTCAAACCCCCTGGATTTTCATTGGTCTCTCGGTGTATGCGAGAGGGTTTTGAAAGCTCCTCGTCTACGCTTGCTGGCCCGTGGCAGCGCCGGTTGCCACGACCATTACCCCGTCCGACTTCGCAGAGTTTCCCCGATTCTCATTTTCGCTGTCGACAGCAGTTTGCAGTACAATGGGTATTGAGAGGCATGATGGTGACAACTTCGAAGTCTCGGAAAACCGTGAACGGCAACGCATTGAAATTGCCCTTCTAGAGAGCATGTACCCGGAAGAGTTTGTCTTGATCAAAGATGCGAAAGCACTTGATGAGGACTTTCAATTTGAAATCAAGTTTGACGAGTCTCATACCCTCTCGTTCGTCTTGCCTGAGTCCTACCCCGAGACATCGCACCCGCAGGGTTCTCTCGAACTTGGTCTGGATATCGCAAATTGTGAGAGGAAACAACTTCGAGCGTCATTGAGAGAAATTGTCCAGAGACAAGAGCTTGGAGTTGAGTGCGTCGACCTGATCATTGGCGACCTCAGGCTGGCTTTGGAAGAAGTCAGTGATATGAAAAAGAATGCTCTCAAGTCTGCCTCGCACAATACCAGGGATGGTCAAGACTCGCATGAGCCGCAAGGTCTGAGGGTAGTCTTATGGATGCACCACCTCCTTGCAACGAGCAAGCGGCGCACCATTGTCCAAATGTCAAAGGAGCTTGGGCTTGCTGGTTTTTCCCGACCTGGATACCCGGGCTCTCTCTATGTCGAGGGCGAAGCGGGCAACGTCAGGTCTTTTGTGGATGAACTAAAGGTGAGTCTGGTCTTTAGCCTTCTTGGTTGCGCTTTGAAAATGACCATAAATAGACGATGCGCTGGCAGGCTATTCAGGAGCGAGCCGCTGAAAGCTGCTCTATGTCGACCTTGACGCTGATCTCTTCTGATGCCAAAGGCATCGAGGAAGTTCAGGGACTTGGTGAGATTGCCGAGGGTCTCAGGTCGCATGGCACAAATGGCGCAGAGGTCGCAAAATTTTACCTGGAGAGCATGAAAATCAAATAGGCGCCCGACGCATGCCCCAGGCGCAGGCTACCTAGTTCGAGTTCAGTGACTTCAAGTAAGCCTGAGAGTTCTCGGTATGCTCTCATTAAAATGTAGGCATTCACCTTGTCGGTCTTAGCTGTAAGCACCACTTTTGCTCCAAGTTCCATCTAGCTCTTCCGTCCTGTCAACTCGCACTTGGTCAACCTTAACTGGCCTGTCGGTAGTATTCACTATTAGACCACTCGGGATCCTCGTTAGTGGTTAGACGTTCTAACCAGATACAAGACATTAGAAACCAGGAGCCGTTTATAATTCTTGCTTTTCGAAACCGGGTCCTCGGCGCTCTCAGGCTGATTGGAAGGCGACTGGAAATGACGTAAATGGCCCTTTCATATCTTTCGTTAAGAGCCAGGCACGGACGTTTTGCCAGAGGTGGTGCGCCCTGCCACACGTGTGACTAGGCGGCTTGCCTTAAAAGATCAAGTTATTAGCCTTCTTTAGCAAGCTAATCCACCACGCTTTACCCCACAAATTATTATCGATACCCCGTGGTGCAAACTGCGGAGTAGAAAGTATTAATCATCCAGGACGGCTCCACCCGCACAGTCCCCGCAGCCTGAAGTACTACCAGGATCTAAACTTTAGGGTGTGTCCGGATTGCGGGGTGAGGCGTTCATCAACAAATGAAGCTCATGGCGAAATGACCGCCGTGTTCGGCGCGTCGGTGTATCTTTGACACGAAGATCGCACGAGTACTAAAGGACGACACCAGCTTTCAATTTTGAATGGTAGACTGTTGGATCCTCCGGTTGCGCGACCTTCATTCGGCAAAATGAGGACGAATTTTGGCCTCTATACGGCTCTTGCTGCCTATTTTGTCATCCTTGCAATCGTGGCACAAGCAAAAGGCTTCGAAACGACCGTCACTCTCTCGTTAGAAGGTTTGTCACCACTGTTCTTACAATTTCTTTGCAAAATCAGAATGTCTTCAGCACCTGAGTCAACGTCTGTCAATCATCCTCCGTCTTTCGTATGGAAATGAACGGACCCTGAGCGCCCGACTCCTCGTGTCACCGATGCAGGCATTTCAGATCAAGCTAACCATTGCGAGTGAAGAATACTGGGATCAATACGTTGGTCCTATCGAAGTAGCAGATATCAATACAACTGTCGAGGCAAGTCCCATCCCAGAGCGCGAGCTCATTCCGCCTCCTGGCATCTACTGGCCCCCTTATCCACCCGGCCATGAAGCTTCCATGCAAATGAAGAATGAAAGTTGGTCATTTCCCAAAGACTTTATGTTTGGCGTAGCAAGTGCCGCATACCAAGTCGAGGGCGCAGCAAAAGATGAAGGCAAAGGGCCGACGTTATGGGACGCTTTATCACATCGCAAACCTGGTTTCATCACAACAAATGAGACGGCAGATGTAGCCGATAATCAGTACTACTTCTACAAGCAAGGTAAGGCGCTGCCCAGGATCTACATCACCACAGGTTTGACACTCAGTAGACATTGCACGAATCGCTGCCATGGGGGTCAAGGTGTACGCTTTCTCGATTGCTTGGTCTCGTATCTTTCCCTTTGGATCTGGCCAGGTCAACGAGCAAGGTCTTGCTCACTACGAGGATTTGATCAACACGTGCTTGCAGTACGGTGTAAAACCTGCAGTAACGCTCTACCATTGGGACATGCCTCTGGCCCTGCAAAACTCATACGGAGGACTGCTCTCCCCAAAGTTCATCCCCGACTTCGTCGAATACGCCCGCGTAATATTCACCAGGTTCGGCGACAAGATTGACTTGTTCACCACGTTCAACGAGCCTTCCGTCTTTTGCGCCTCTTTCCCGTACCCAGAAAACTTCTTCAAAGCAACTTCCATTCCGGATGAGCAACAGCAATTCTTCTGCTCCCAGCACGTACTCCTCGCGCACAGCCAAACCTATCATCTCGCCAAATCGCTCGGTATTAAGGCAAAGATCACGATCAAGCTGAATGGTGGCTACAAGATCCCACTGACCAACTCGACCGCCGACGCCGAGGCGACACAGCGCGCGTGGGACTTTTACGAAGGCCTCTTCGCAAAGCCCGTCTTCATCGACGGCGATTACCCCGAGACAGTCAAGCAACACGTATCGTCTTTCCTGCCAGCGCTGACGGACGAGCAAAAGGCCCTGATCAAAGGCACGGCCGACGTTTTCGCCCACGATTCGTACACGTCACAATTCTCCATGGCGCCCGACGGGGGAATCGAGGCGTGCCTAACCAACTCGTCGAACCCGCTCTACCCTACCTGCGCCAACAGCAGCTACACGTACGCGTATGCCGACGGTGGATGGAACATTGGACCAGCCGCCGACCCGGGCACGCCGTGGCTGCACAAGGCGACGGACTGGGTGCCGCGCCTCATGTCTTACATTCAGGAGACATGGAAGCCCCGTGGCGGTATTTTGATTGCCGAGTTTGGCTTCGCGGAGCCGTTTGAGCAGCAGAAGACGGTGCTGGCCGACATTCTGTTCGACCAGGCCCGCAGCGCATACTACAGAGACTATATGGAGGCGGTCCTAATTGCGCTGGCCGAAGGCTCCAACGTCATCGGCACGTTTGCGTGGAGTCTAATTGACAACCTCGAGTGGAGTAGTGGGTATAGCGTCAAGTTTGGGTTGCAGGTAAGTTGAGTTCCTTGGGCGGAACCCATGCATTGCTGTCCCGCGTGCAAAAACCTGGGCACCTTCACTAAAGACTTGCGTAGTATGTTAACTTCACGACGCAACAGCGCTACTACAAGGCCAGCTTCTTCGAGTACGCCAATGCGTTCAACGTCTACCAGGAGAAATAATCTGGCTGGTATAGTCATTCCCGTTAGGAAGCAACGGATTTGCCCGAGTTGAGTGCAGCGCGCAGGGCGTCGCTGTATACTTTGCGAAAATAATTTCATTGAGATGTATTAAAATGCGAGAAGCAATGCAACTGTACCTCAGTGCTGCGTGGCGCGATTGCTTCGCACAACTATACTCCTGATTGCGAGAAACATCGATTGTTTGCCCTCGGCCAACTTCTGCCCTTTTTAAGAAAACAAGTGGTAGAAGCTCTATACACCAAGCCTGCCAGTACTACCGCTGTGCATGTGCTAATCATAGGGCCTGCTCTGGCCCTGACTTGTGGGTCGAATTGATTTGGGTCTGCGTTCGTGCCCTTAACTATGCAACCTGAATATACTCCATCATCAGCATTCTTGGCTCTTCTCAGCCAAACTTGGCTTTTTCTTTCATATTCAAGTCTTCTCGGCTCTTGAAAGAGAGGGCTTAATATGCCAATATAATAGACGTGCTTCTGTGATGGAAAAAGATCGTTTTAAGATGTTTTTTCACGTGAGTTGTGCACTAGGTAGACAACATGAAATATGATACCATGTGTTGTAAACGGCATTCTGGGGCCACAGTGTGAGAGTGGGGTCGTGTTGTTGAGGTTGTGGGCACCTCGTGCCGTCACCCGCAACCTTGAAAAAATCTCACACTTCAAGTTTCCACCATGGCGTAGGGCACTGCCGTATTCCACGACGA
>JAIFKG010001351.1:0-25683 GCA_020351975.1 Phyllosticta ampelicida | reverse complement strand
TCTGGACGTTGCGCGCAAGGTCCTTTGGCCACGATTGCAACCAACGGTCCCGTCCTGAATAGTCATCGACTCCGCCGGGACGTAAAGCAAAAATCAATCAATCAATCAATCAATCAATCAAACCAACAAAAGTCAAGAATATACTACGCAATATAATCCTTTGAGACATCATTGAGTGTCAATCAAATTCACTCTTCCGTTGTGGTCTAGTGGCTAGGATTTGCCGCTCTCATTGAGAGTCCATCTCGCTGCGGCGCCGGCAAGGCCCGGGTTCAATTCCCGGCGACGGAAAACACTTTCGATACAGCCAGGCTCTTTGGAGAGTAGGGGTCTTTTTTTGTCGCTTTGTGTTGACACTTTTCGATGCTCGTGGCTGGCAATGCCTTTTTGGTTGCTCATGCCGGTTCCACGATGCGAAGTCTTGTGCTGCAGGGATCCCACCGCGCGCCTTCCACACTAAGCGAGAGGGCATGTAGACAGAACGCGAACCTGAAGAATTGGACTAAGCCGGCCTGTGCGCAGGAGCTAGAAGAGAATGGAAAGGACGAGAGACCGTACCACAAGATCACACATGGTGAAATGAACATCCACATAATCTCAGGCTAGTACTGCGTGCCGAAGCCATGAATAGACATGCATGCACAGGACGACGCCCCAGAGACACACGGTCACAATCAAATATTGAGCACACGCCGTTCGGCCAAATGCTCTCGAATCTTTTGCTCGCTCCCTGTCAAGCCATAATCTGCGTTGGTATACTTGAACGAACCTGCCAAAAGAAATCGATGCAAGCAAGGAACAGAGAAAAATACTTTTGGTCAATTGAAGAACGAGTCTGCCAGCCCATTCACACGCTATGCCGACTTCCTTTCCCGAACCCGAACCCATTTTGATGCCGGAGAATGCCAATATGAAAGAAAAAACCACGCCACGCAAATAGCAGAAAGCTGGCCTCACCGCACGCTGATGGTGTCGCTTGAAATTTTTTGAGTTTAAAAAAAAAGACAGTGTGAAGAGTTTGACGTGCTCATTTCTCCGCCTGCCCATCGCCTTCCGAAAGTCTGATACGCTTGGTCTCCACAAAGCAACATGGGCTGGCATGACCTGCAATCGCCAACTAACAGTACTGTTGAAGCGCATCTAAGAGTTGAACGGCAAACGTGTTTATGCAGTGGAGGGCATTCCGGGCTGCTAACAAGAAAAGTTTTGTCCGTTCCACCGTTCAAAGGGTTTGATGGAGTAAGAAATCTAGAATGACGCGGAATCTGCCCGATTATGAAGGTGAATTTGGACCCAGGACGATGTTGTTGCTGAGTCTTCTTGAGTTCATGTTGAAACGTTTTTGGAATCAGCATCGAGGAAGCTCCATGGTGGTCGTTTTGGAAAGGCAAGGAAAAGAAAAAGAGAGCGGAATAGAGGACTGGACGGTGGAGATGCGACATGATTTGGCGATGAAGAAGATTTCAGGTCGCTCTCCCCATCTGCGCGGCTCCTGTCTGTGGTAAAAAGGGAAAAAAGAGGAGAAAATACAAGGCCCGAATGGGGTATCACAGTGTGCTGTTGAAAAAGGAAGAGCTGTAAAAGCTGGGAAAGTCGAAATCCAGTGTACAGTTATGAAAAGAGAAGGAAAAATGTGTTGTTAAACAACCGATGGTTGCGATGGTGAGATATCCCGCAGGGAACGAGCTGAACACCAAGAGACCACGAGGACAGACGAGCAGAGCGGTGGAAATTCCAGACGCGTAGACTGTGAGCGACAGAGGGCCACTCAGTCTTGTAACCTTATTCACTCGTGCTCCCAACGCTTGCCTGGTTTTGTCTCTGTCCAAACGGTGCCCCTGGTGTAGCCAGACCAGTGCCCGCAGCGGATCCTGCGCCCACGGCAGACGAGCCGGTGATAGGCGCAGGAGTTGCAGCAACAAGAGATGACGGAGGTACATGCTTATCCCATAGCCGCCTAATTTCGCGGAGCCTATTGCGCCATGGTGAGACGTACTCACCGGCCTCGCGAGCGGACCAGACTTGACAAAATACGGATGCGTTGAGAGCAAGCATGCGGATATAGGCAGGAAGGCCACGACCAGACACTATCTTTGTTTCCGATGCGGGTGAGATCTCTGGAAAACCAGGGCGCGTGACAACTTGGACTTTGTAATACGCATCGAGATGTGAGGTTAAGTTCGTGTTGAGCGGCTGATCACAAGGCTCTGACGGTGGCGTAGGGATAAGCGTGGGATGTGATTCCGGAGTAATGACAATGTATACGTAGTTGAACTGCGAGGGAAACATGTCGAAATGGAAAGGGTGCCCGGAGTTGTTGAAGACGATGTTGATAAAGTCATTACCAATATGGCGCTTTTTGTTGATACAAAGAGGATCCATTTCGAGATTGGTCGGCATCATTGTGAGAACGTGAAACACAATCTCGACTGCTCGATCGCGCCAACATATGGCAAACTCGCCATCCATGTCCATAGATGTGTCGAGGCCTTGAGTATTGAATTTAGCCTCTTTTAGGCGGACAGCTTTGTTCTCCCCCAAAGCGAGGACGAATGACGTATAATCGGTTGTGCCCATGACGTTGGCGAGTACTTCCTGCTCTGATATTTGCCCCTCGCCAATGAAAATAACGCCAACTTTATGGCCGTCGACGGTTGGAGAGCGATCAAGTGCAGCTATGGAACGTTGCGTAGCTGCGTCATCGGGGAGCTGAATCCATGGATTCTTTTCTCCAGCATTCGGATCGAGAAGATTAATCGGTGCAAATAAACCTTGAAAGATGTCTTCAGGCAAAACTCCCACGTAGGAAGAGGTGTAGAAGGCTTCGGCGGCCAAGCCAGTGAGCAATGGCACCTGATGCATAGGTGTTGGCGCAAGCGACGGGCGGTAAATGCCATAGCTCGTGTACGACTATAGAATTAGCACGCGTCTTAACAATGAGAGCAGGGTGCCTTACAGGTCTGCGTTTGATCATCTGAGTGACTCCAGTCCGCGCAGCAGTCTCAAACGTCAGTAGCATTTCCTTGCCTATCACCCAAGACGTTCTGGAAACGGGACCGTCTGCCTCGGAGGAAAAGTTCTCGACATATTTGGTCTCATCGCGATCAGTATGCGCACGACTGTGCAACATGTCGATGGTGATTTGGGCCTGCTCTTCCAAAGTCTCGCGGCCGAATCGATCAGTATGGACCAATCTCCTTGCGATCCACGGCACAAATTGCTTTCGATCCTCCAGCTTCATGGCCATGAACCAGAAGGTAATGACATGATAAGCGAGAGCGTGTACGTATTGGGACAGGTCGTCGACTGGAGCACGAGAATCCCTCTTAGTGGGCTGCTGCTCCGACATCTTTGAGTCTCGCAGATCGCGAGAAGCTCCACTATGCCTCAATGCGCTGCCGCTCAATCGAGCCGATGCAAGCTGTCCTTTCTCGGCCTGATCACGGACGTAGTCCAGGTAGCGAAAGCACACCCCAAATACCATCTTGAACTCGTCATCTCTAAAGTTGACATACAAGTCGGGTAATCGGACGAGATGAGTTAAGAACTCCAGGATGTGAATAGCGATTTGTGGCTGAGTGATAATCTGGGACATCCTTTGCACAAAATTCTGGAGGTGTTTCGTTGTCGACTCTGGTATCTCGTGACAGCAGACTGTCAGCGCATGAATACACCATTTTGACGTTCTCTCCCACGTGCCCATGCCAAGTAAAAAAGACTTGACTAGCTCGTCTTGCTCGCTCTTTTCAAAGTTCTTGTGGTAGCTGAGCAATATCGTCAAAATGTGAAAATAGCACACAGCAACATCTGCCCTCTTGAGGGAAGTGTAGGCAGGCGGTTCGGGGACAGAATTGTTCCGAATCTGTTGACAAAGGACATTGCGGAGCATTTTGATCGCCGGGACGCTATTCCTCCACGCGGTTTGGTTGCAGAGCTGTGGTCCAATGTGTACAAGCAGATAGCTTAAGACTTCCCAGTCGGTGCAATTTTGGAAGAGCTTGATGACCGTCTCAATCCAGAGACCAACGTCAAAAACGGCTCGGGCTATTAAGGATGAAGATGGCTTTAGCTCGACTTCATCCTCGTTGCCCTCTCCGCCTTGTTTCTCATCATCTTGGGAAGCGACTGGCTCCAAGTGCGTGAACATGACAAGACTTGAACTTGATGGCGGATCTTCTGGCAGCCCCGGCCGACCTGCGCCGTACATCCATAAGGGCTGAACAGGCCTTGTCTTTGCCATACCACTGGATACTCGAGACGGTACTCGGGAGTTGGGGCCTGTAGACACGCCTGGTGCGCCGGTGCCGCTGGCAACGGACCGGCGATCACGAGAGGGCGCGCGCTCCTCAACAGTAGTTGGGCTAATGGCTTCCACGGCAGGAGCGGCAATGTCTTCTTTCTGCACGGCTGCAGCCGTCTCGGCTGTGCGACAAAGCACGGCTGCCATGCTTTCGCCTTCTGCGGCAAGATTTATTCGCAGTCCATAATCAGCGTCACTCCGGAGACGTGACAAGAACTTAACAGCAGTTATCCTAGCGTCCGTGTCGCACGTTTCTGTTGCCGCAACCCAGATAATGAGCTCATAAGCTTTATTCGTTTTCCACACCGAGGTTCGGAAATTCCGGATGAAGGTGCGGACAAGAGCCTTGATTAGGACGTTGCTAGGGGACATAGAATTCTCCGCGAGTATCCAATCCTCCTTTGACTTATCTGGAAAGGTCCCAATAAACTCCAATAAGTAAACCCGGAAGATGTCCATAGAGTATTCGACCAGCTCGTCGGATCCTTCAGAAATCATATTGACTGCAGCATCTGTGAGGACTTCAAGCACTGCCGGGTGAGTTTCTTCGTTGATGTGATCGATTACCAGTTTCGCACATTCAACCTGAACCTCGCTTGGCAGCACTGTGGCAACGTAATCGTAGGCTTCCACAATGGCGCGTATGCTATAAATGCGAAGGGCTGATGACCGCTGCTTGTCCCGGAAAAATGGACCAAGTAGATGTTCCCAGGTGTCCTTCCAAGTTGGGTTTGGCGGTTGCAAAAGGCTTTCTTCTTTGTGAAAGTCAATGAGGCCTCTCGCGACATCGTCTGGAAGTTTTCCACCTAGTCGGACAAGCAATGCCATTGTTTCCAGTCTTTGGAATATGTCCAGTTGATCTCGGATTTCAAAAAGCCGAAGTAGAATTGCTCGCAGCGGTACAGATGGGTGGAGATTTTCGCTTTCCTCTGCCTCGCCGGGAGGAAGAAAGGCGTGATTTCCTGGATCGTCAAATTCTCGCACATTGTGGTCGGGAATCTCAAACGAGCATTTAAGGATGATCTCGAGGAAGGTGGTCCATTCATACTCGTCAAACAGTTGACGTTTGTATTTGTTGTCATCATCGGCGGTAAGAAGTTTCCATACAATGAGCAGAACATCAGCATCCAAATGCAAGTTGTCGGTTTTCATCTTAAGAAGGACCCGTTCATCTTCGGTTTTGAATTCGTTGCCCTGTCGATGGCTATACTCATCCGTGATGAGCTCACTAAGAGCCGGCATAAACAGTGACAGCTGCAACTCGGGAATATATGCAGCCTTTTCGCTGAAGAGTAAATCATCCAGCACTTTCACAGCCCCACGCACAACATTGGTGCGTTGCTTTGGCGAGCTCAATTTCCCATGTAAAATGTTGAGGAAATCGTAAACTCCTGCCGGAGCAACGTGTGACCCATAGAGGTTGACGATTACCCTTTCCGCAAGGTCTCTTAGATCACTCAATTGTAGCAACCGGTTGCAGACAGAGCAGAGAAGCTCCAAGCAGGGTTGAAGATGCTTCCGTGGTATATCTTTGTAGGTAATGAGGGTATCAATGACAATGATTCCGTTTTTGAGATCGGGCTTCCGAGTGGTGCGCCGGGAGATGAACAAAACTTTTTCCAAAAGATCTTCGATATGCCTGTCGGAAAGTAGCTTCGCATTGAATTTTATCAGGTCGATCAAAAGTTGAAAGACCTCTTCTAAGCGGATATCTTCAGCGAGAACGACGTCAGACTTCGTGTTTCGCTGATTGTCTCTTGCTGTCCGCGCCACGGCAAAGAATTTGTCCAACAGTTTGCACAGGACCGGGGTCATCTTCGTCTCCAACGCGTCAATATTCCGACCACCGCTTGTCAGGGAGCTCAGGAGTTGCAGCCTCATGCATGTTATCTGTTCGTGTTCGCTCGTAGCTATGAGGGAAAAGAAGTTGCTTCTTTCCGCAGAGGACAGAGTCGGAAGCCTGACCAAAGAGCACAGAAGCCGACATGCTGCTTGAGCCGCATCTGGATTTTCTGACCTGAGCAGCGACTCTTGCGCAAGAATCCATATTCCCCACACCCCTCGAATGGCATATTGGTCGAGGATGGGACAAAGCCTATGCGCCGCATCGATGCGTTGCAAGAGGGGCGCTTTGGGGCTGAGCTCTTCGATGTATTCGGAGACTTCTGGAGGTCCACCCATGACCGGAGGTATTGTTATACCGGAAGAGTCGAAATAGCTAGGACGCGATCGTACGATGTGCCGACTCGGCGCGGGATCTATACCGTCTGCGGAGGCCGGCTCGAGATGCCGCGGAAGGAATGAGACACTAGGCCGCCTTGCGAATATGCCTTGTACGGGAGCTCCGGTGGTTACCGAAGAGGGGATGTTCGTTGTCGATTGGCGATTGCGGCCGATAAGGTCTTTGAACAAATTCGAAATGGAACTTGCAGACGCCTGTTTGCGGATGGGTGTCTCAGGAGACTTTGGAGGCTGAGGGAGAGCTTCGGGCGGCGGGGACGGGGACGGTGACGGGGACGACATGGCGACAATGTGGGAGGTGAGGAAGAAGGAACTGGTCTAAGTGCAGAGTCAGTGGAGATTTGAGCGCTGGGTTCGTTGTGGGAGCATACCGCAAAGGGCCGCTCTCAAGCTCGATCAAGCAACCCACTCGGCCTGAAGCATGAGAGGGAAGCCCGCCCAGCCCGTTGTCCCGACAGCAAGTTTGCACGAGCAGTGGGCAAAGGGACGAGGGCGCGCCCTCAAAGCTGCTCAAACTGGTGTCCCAGAAGTGGTAGGTGCGGGTCGCGACAGGGCCGTGTTGGAGACGTGGTTGAAGTGGTCGAGTCTGGGGCGGCAGAAAAGTCCATGAGGGCGATCGGCGGCATGCGGCCTAGGCGGCGAAGTCGCGGAGAAGCCCAAGCCCTCAGTCCGACAGCGAGTGAAAGCGATAGAGGGCAGCAATAGCCAGGTTTACGAGGGCGCAGAAGCTAGGCACGCATCGGAAGAAAGACTGAATGGAGAATCAGAGGCGCGCGGCAGACAGAGTGACTTCTGCTGGTGACTTGCTGTTTCAACTACCTACAGACGGCATTCGTGGGGTAAGCGGACCTAAACCCAAAGCTTGCTAGAGTAGGGCCGACAAGGCGCTTGCAAGGCTTCCCCTAGTCGCACTATGTATATGTAGATTATGCCTTGCATTCTACGCCATGCTTGAGACTTACGGCAAAAGCTATTTAGACATGCTCCATCCAGCTGAAAAGCATCAAGCTCCATGTTTTGGGACACCTGTCCAACTCCCGCCACGCCGTCATGCCATGTCTCTCCATTTTTCCCCGCAACGGCTCCTGACCCCTCCTCTCAGACCATCACCTGAATCGCGCACAAAGGATTTACGTGATGGCCGGGAAATGGCCCCTCGGTAATGTCCAAGCCCAGGTCAACCTTCATACCGGGCATAACTCCCAAAGGCAACACTATGTCAGCTTCGAGAAGCTGGACGGCATGCGGTTCGAGCGTGATCAGCTTCGCCCAGTGCAGCAACTCCTTGCGAATCTCGTTTTTGATCATCTCAAGCGGATCAATGCCCCCGTCATGCCACAAGTTGACCTCAGGGAACAGCTGGAATTCGTAGTTTGTCGCGCTCGTGTTTTTCAATTTGACGCTTAGCTGAACGCGCTTCCCGCGGCCAACGCAGTAAAGGGGCACTGCCGAAAACGATGCCTGGAGATGGCGGCCGTGGGCATCCAGAACCAGGTGATGGTCATCCACGGCAGGTGTAATTAGGCGCTCGGAGCCAGGTATCGCGAAATGGATCTCCAAAAGACCCATGATAGCTCCGACATCCTGAGGAGTCAAGGTCAGGGCCTGGCAATTGACCTTGCCTGTCCGACCAGCACGGTCACGCCAGTGACAGTGAAGAGTCTGCAATAACTTCTGCCGGTACCAAAAGCACATCTTGTCTTCACGAGAAATCTGTTGAACGTCGGTGAGGACGAATTGGCGATCTTGAGCTGCCGGAATCGCCTCGTTGGCATAGTCCAAGAAAATTCGAGGAAGCAAAACAGCCATGCTGCTAGTCTGACCAGGCTCGAGGAAGTCGGAACGAGCAGTTAGTGCTAGTGCTCTGTTTTCGGATGAACTGGTATCATCATACCACGCGTCGACTGAGAGCTCACGGTCAGAGGCGTTGGTGTAGTCAAACAAAAGCACGAAGTGGCTGTCGAGGTCCGCATCTGGGTACTTTGCCCCAACTATCTCGCTTGCCGCTCTGCCCGGGAGGATCGCGAAATTGGACGTCGTGATAGACGGCTGCACAGTGACAAATATATCTTGCGATACTCTACTTGTAATGTAGAACCGCTCAATCTCTGGGGGCGGGTTAGTCGATGCATATTCGATGCTTATTGTGCCTTTGGTGAGACCTTGCACACCATAGACATCCACCGTATAGGCCATGATTCTATTCGGCGCGAGCTCGGCAGACTGGCGAAAGTCTTGTGACTTCCATTCGGCCTGAGCAATATCAAGCCCAAGCTCATAGATTTTCGAAGGGACGTTGCTGGCTCTCCTCAGCCCTTTCAAAGTGTCGGCAAGATCGTTGCGAGAATGGAATTGCAGCACGTGAGCAAGACATGGCGGATTCTTCTCGCTGTGAGCGAGCGTTGCCTCGAATCTTTTTGTCTCTCCTTCCAGAAGTGCCAAAGTGTTTTGGACCAAATCGGTCTTCATCAGCAGTGTGGGCTGTCTTGGGACAACTGAAACGGATGGCATCAGTGGCTCGCCTCCAGGCTGCAATTTTACGGTTGTGGCGGTTCCGGGGCGCGAAGGCTCTTCTGATTTGGGATTCTTCACAGCATTGTGGCCTGTTTGCTTCATCTTTTCGAGCTCCTCTGGGGCAACACCACTGACTGATACCTCAAAGTCATGCTCGCGGCAGTCCTCCAGTTTGATGCGGACTCTGTTCAAGTTATGAATGTCTGAAATATCGGCAACTACCGGAACCCTCAAAGGTTGTACGGCTTGCCCAGGGACATCGTACTTGAGGTTAGGCAAGCAGTAAATTTCAACGCCCTTGTCTGATATCAGTTTGATGGAGTTGACAGTCAGCGAAAACGCAAAGGGGTTGCGAAGCGTGATGATAAACTCGGCAGGTTCCCCTGCGACAAGGGGCACGATTACCGCTCCCTTTGACTTGTCCCCAAAAGCTTGGTGTTCAAATCTTGCGCTGCCCCTCTGGTTCGGATCATCTCCATCAAGATTCTTTCGCAAGTGGAGGTCTCGCTCTGTGCGCTCGTGGTCGTACTTGACACTGTGAACAAGATGATCGTACCAAAATGCGGATTCCAGCTCTGAAAGATCCTCTCCAATGGTCTTTGCGAAGCCAAGAGTACGCCTGATGTTTTCTCGCAGGCGCTGCTGGTCGTCTCTTGGCAGGATACATCGAAATCCTGGATCGTTCTCTTCGAGAGGCTCCTGTGGAGCAGTGATGTGAAGGAACGCAGACGAAAAATCAACGACACCTTTCAAATCTCCCATGGCTTCGCAGACTTTGATGCAACGACGAAGAACCTCGGCCTTCAACACCAGACTGCCGTAAGTACGAAACTCATCTTGTCTTCTGATGTGGGCATCTATGCTCCGCCGCGGAGGAACGCCATAATCTCGAATGAATTGCTCTAGGAAGACGAATACGGTTTCGCCATGCTTCTTGTCGCCAGGGGGAACAATGCCTCCAGAAAGCATCCCGGCGGCAGGATGGATTCCCAACTCTGCAGCCCCAAGCTTGCGAGCCTGAAGTAGGGCAGGAACCAGGATGTCCATGAGAAGAGTGACAACAAAAGCTCTCTTCCTAGATAGGCCCAGCCTGGCCAAGCAACCAGCAGCTTCGGCATACACAGTTGCGCGCTCGGCGTCTGTCACTGCGTTTGACTGATTGACCTCTTCGATTGCCTCGGAGAGAATATTTGAAATGTGGACGACCTTTTCGGAGCTTCCTTTGAGGGGAGGTAGCGCATTGCTATCCTCGCCACCCTCTAGTAACGACATGAATTTCTTGGGTGCAGGAATCTCCGATTTTCCGACGCTTTCAATCGTCGTCAAGAGTTTTGCGGCACGAATTTTGTTTTCTGAGTCTACCAGGGCAAGTAATTGTGCCGAGTCAGCTTTGAAAGACAGTTTGTAGAAGCTTGTGATGCGAGAAGTGAGGTCTGGCGTCCAATCGACCACGGTAGAGATGCTTCCAGGGACAGTCACTCCTTTTGAGCTCGGTGTACAAGAAGCGGGTATCTGTCCGAGGGAAAAGAGATACTGTCAGTTGATGTGCACCATTGAAGTGAAGATTCAACCTTACCTCGAATTCATGGCCCTGGGAAACAAGGATCAAACTGCAGGTAAGCATTTGTTCCAGAGTCTTCGCCATTACCAAATGATCATTGATAGACTCTGCTCTTAGATGGACTTCGTGCGACCTTTTAAGTGCCTCAAGGACGTGCCCTGCCATTAAGCAGACCTGAGCATCGACCATGTCGTGGCGACACGCGTTGCTCAGTCGAGCACGCTCTTCCATACTTCCAGATCCAAAGCCTTGAATGGAAAATCTCTGCAAAGCGCGAGGTTTAGAGATAGATTCCAATGTTGGAGTAGTCTCTCCGGACTTCCCGCTAGATGGTTCTTCGGCTGGCGAGAGCCCTTCCGGGGGACTTGGCCGCTGCGTCTCGCTCGGCAAAGTCAAGCGTAACGGTATTTGATTTGCACGATTGACCGAATCCCTGTTTGCTGGCGAAGCTGAACGGGAACCCGGGGTGTCTGGCGTGCCTATTCCGAAAGATGATTGGCGCCGGACAAGCGAGAATGGCGATTTGGGAGGTTGCTGAGGGACTACGGCGCTGGAAATGCTAATCTCTGGAAGAGCTTGCAGCGATTTTGCAAGTGTTGTCATTTCGGCGAGAAGTAGTGAAGACAGGTCGCACATGACCGTCTTCATTGTTGTCTTTTTCGATTCCGAAACTGGAGGAACCAGAATTGTTTCCTCGGGACACCAGGAAGGCAGGGAAGGGAGCACGCTATCAAACAAAAGAAGACTGTGTACCAGCGCTCGTGAGTACTGCTCTCGAAGGACATCGACAGCTTCATTTAATTCCTCCCTTTTCAAAGCCACGTTGGTGCTGTCTACTACAGCGCCAGCGAGGCCTTCCTTCCCTTGAGCCTCATACTCTGGGCCGTCGGCGACTCCGAGAATCATGAGCGGCTCCCTGTGCAACTCAAAAGGAGACAGAGCTAGATAAGAAGGAGGAGGCATTGAAGTTGTGAAATGGTAGAGAAGCATGCCATCTGGATTGCGGAGAGGAGAAAAATTTGCTTTTGATCTCAGCGTTAGTGACTTTTTCTTGGTACAAGAAATATTTTTGGATATCGGGGATGGCCTACTTCTGTCTGGACGCGGGTCCGGGCTTATGTCTCCAAGGCGTATGACATGCTCGGGCTGTAGACGTTCAACAAAGGAATTGAATCGTGAGCGCTTGATCTTTCCCGCGGGCACCACAAGCACCCTGATGCGGGCCGGCGCGATGGGAGAGAATGGATCAACGGCCATGGTGACATTGGTACGTATAGTGACGGTCAGGAGAGCACTGATGGTGTCGAGCCGGTCACGCGTTGACGAGATACATGGAGGTGATTGTGCTCTGACCGGCCGCTTATCTCCTCAGCTTGTTCTGCTCTGAGGCTCAGCATAAGCGAATCCGGGCGAAGATGCAGGGTGTAGGGCGAAAGGGTAGTGTTTGGCTGAACAGAGAACCCCCTGCTGTCAGTGGTGCCACGGGGCGGGCGGAGGCGGTGAAAAGGCGGACTGGAAGTTTATTGATGCGATGACCGAACCGGTCTTGGATCGACGGGTGAGACATGACTCGCCGCGGGCTCGACGACATTCAATCCAAGTCAACACCTCTCTCTCCCTCAGTGCCTCCACGCCTTTCTTCCGCAGTTGAGCTTGCCGAGTCTGTCCCTTTCTTCCTCCTCCCAACGTGTGCCTCTGCTCCTATTTCTTGGAATTTCGCCATCGCGCTCGTCGGTTTCTTTCGTCGCACGGCCTTTGCTTCACCCCGACGCGTGCATCGGATGCGCGCTTCCACTGCATCTCCTTGTACACATATACCCAGGTCCTTGAGTCCAATCATTTTTCCGGCTGGCTTTGATCGTCTGTGCTCTAGCATCGTGCTGTGCAGGTCTCACCAGCGTGACAAGTCGCCACCTTCACCATGGCCACCAGAGTCAACTATGCTCGCATGCGCGAGCTGACTATGCAAGAAGGTCAAGATGATACGGTCACGGTCAACACGCGCGCCTTGATCGACAAAGTTCTCGCCCGTTATTCTGCAGAATTCACGACCCTCAGAGAACTGGTACAGAATGCCGCTGATGCAGGTGCATCCAAGGTGACTATCAAGTTCGAAACAGATCCATCCACCAAAGTACCTTTTCCAAGCCATCAAGAGCCAGGAATGGTTTTGCGCCATGTAATTAAGCATCACACCTTACGGAGTATGGATGTCTCCAATAACGGAAAGCCCTTTACTGATCCGGACTGGGCGCGTTTACGATGCATTGCCGAAGGAAATCCCGACGAGAGCAAAATCGGCGCATTCGGTGTGGGTGCGTGCTTCATTTTCTCACAATTACTCCATCATTTTATTAGTAATTTCTAATACTTTGAGTAGGTTTCTACTCCGTGTTCAGCGAGTGTGACGAGCCTTTTGTCATATCAGGCAACAAGACCATGGCATTTTTCTGGAAAGGAAACACGCTGGCCGTGAGGTCATCAACCTTGCCTGCTGACCAAGCCTCCCCCTCTACCCGTTTCATACTCGACTATCGAAAGTCGTCCGAAAAGGAAGGAGACTGCACTCCCTCAGGAATCCCGGATCTATTTGAGCTCTCAAAGTTCCTTACCACAAGTCTCACCTTTCTTTCTCTTGGAACCATAGAGCTTTATGTGGATAGCTTCAAGATACTAGAGCTCACCAAGACAACTTCCGCCGCCGTCCCCGCGACTATCCCGTCACACATCACCACAACTTCTGAGAAAGGCATCATGAAGATTCAACAAGTCTCGCATCAGACAGCAAAGATTCAGGCAGACTGGAGCAATTCTATTGCATGGGATCGGAGCGAGCCATCACCGAACATTGCTGTGCAAGAGCCACCACCCAGCGTACCCTCAATCAAAGGGTTTTTTGCAAAGTTCAATATTGGTACGGCAAGCAAGAGAGAGCAAGAGCAAAGGGAGGCAAGAGAAAAAGCGGCTGCAAAGCAGCGTGAGATTGCTGAAGATGTAGCTGGACGTTCCCAGGCAACGATATCCCTCAACATCAACTCGGTCAACATCGCCACCAAAGTTCCAACAACCCTCTCTCGGGAGCTCCTGCGAGCCACGAAGAAGCCGCCCCCGCAACAGACCTCGCTGTCAATTCTTACTACTCCCCACAGTGACTGGCAAAGCTCCCTATCCAATGCCGAAGGTCTCACCATCGACCGAGCATCCGACTTGTTTGTTTCTGCTCTGCCTTCAAAGCACGGGCGGATCTTCATTGGTTTTCCTACAGGACAAACTACCGGATACCAATGTCACATCTTCGCGCCCTCTTTGATACCCACTGTCGAGCGTGAGAGCATCGACCTCTCGAATAGACATGTGTCAAGTTGGAATGAGAGTATGCTAGAAATTGCCGGAATAGCATGCCGCATGGCCTTTGACAAAGGAATAAGCCTAGTCAAAGAGAAAATGGACGAGACCATGAAAGCTGAGGGCATCAAGAAGGCCACTGAAGCTCATGTGATAAAGTCAATTCCGGACACAACCCATGTCCTCGCGCAGTGGACGGCGAAAGAGGCCACACCCTCGGCCCTAGTTGGCAGGTGTATCGAGGAAGGGTTCTGGAGAGCGTCAAGAAAGGCAGAGATCCTGTCTACCCTTGGTGTCCTTCGTTGCCAAGATGTGCGCGTCTCGGTCATGAAGCTCAACTTCCTTCGCGATCTCGCAATGGTGCCAGAGCAGTTGATAGAACAAAGCTGGGCATTCGTTGAGAAACTAACCAATCGGCGCATCATTCAGTATCTTACGGTTGAAGACATTGTCCAGAGGCTAGAAAATAAACCTTTAGACGAGGAAGAGATGCGTGAATTCCTCAAGTTCACCGCGCGCATGTCGAACTCGGAGGTCATTGATGCCAGCGACCTCAAAAAACTTTTCAACGCCGCCGTACTCACCACCGAAAAGTCAGTCATTGCGCTTGGAAGCATCAGCTTCTATCTCGTTCCCTCGAAGTATCCGCAAGAGGTTCCCTATCCGGTAACTGTTATGCCGCTCCGGTACACCAAGGATTTCAGCCGCGCAGAACTGGAAGGATTCGGGTGGAGCGAGCTTCCAATCGAAGAGTGGATCCGCTTTCTACTCGATTTCAACCAAAGGACGGGTACCAAATCCGTGACAAAAGACTCGGATTTCGCCACTCAGGTGCTCAAGGTCATCTCAAAGCAGTGGGATCAAATGAGAACCAATCAGAGAAATGAGGTTGTGGCCTTGCTGCAACCACATACTGTCATGCCAACGAAAAACGGCATGCAAAAGCCCCAGCAAGCCTATCATCCGAACGTCAAGCTTTTCGAAGATCTTCCAAACCTGGATGTTCCTGGTTTAAAGCCAAAATTTATTGAAGCTTTGGGACTTCGCCAAACCATCGATCTCGAATATGTCTTCACTCGCCTTCTAGCAGGACCAAGCGCATCATTAGATTCTAAACCAAGGTGGAGCCATATGGATCTGATAGAATATCTCACTGAAGTACGCGATTCCATCCCCAATAAAGATCGTGCGGTCCTCGCCGAGAAGCAAATTTGGCCTGTCGATGAATATCCTGGTTTCAGAGGCGATGCTTCCAAGCTCTACCAGCTTAGGCAGCTACACGAACCTATCAAGGAGAACAAAGAGCTGGGACTGCCTGTCATCAAGTGGAAGCCCAACGTGGAGTACCGTACCTTTGACCCCAAGGCAAAGTTCCTGAAAGATTTGGGCATGCGGGGGCTTCCCACGTGGATTGAACTCATCGACATGATGACGCAAGCTGTCCAGGCAAAAGATGCTACCCACTATGAGACTATTCTCAAGCACTTTTTAGCCAATCGCCAGCAATGGCCGAGCTCAACTGCTGAGGTCTTGACCGAGAGGAGAGTCTTGCCTGTAGACGGCCAACCATTTCCATACCTGGTCAGGTCTGTCGACTGTGTGACCAACAATCAGGCCTCGGTCTTCGGCTACAACATTCTTCGTCGTGACCTCCAACCATTTTCAACCTTGCTGGGCGTTCGTCGTGATCCCCCGGTCGAAGTTTGCGCGAGCTACATCATCAACACGCCACCGAAGAACTTGCAAGAGGCCTCGCTCTTTTTCGGATACATGGCGGGAAGAGTTGCCGATATTCAGAGCTCACGTTTTGTTGCTCAGGAGCTTGGTGATGCACCCATAGTGCCGATGCTTGGTTCAAGCGATGAGAAGAAAATTCGTCACGTCGCACCCAAATCATGCTTCGTGGGCGAAAGCAAAGAATTCGGGAAAATTCTAAACTTTGTGGACTTTGGAAGCATAGCGAATGCGTTTCTTCGAACCGTTGGGGCCAAGGACCATCCAAGCATCTTGGAGCTTGCGCGGATGGTGATTGAGAACCCCTCCAAGGTTTTGCAAGAGTTGCAACCAATAAAATATCTTGATCTCTTGAGGCAGTTTGCGGTCGAAGAAAAGGAACTCAAATCTAATAAATCCGTCTGGAACGCCTTCAAGTTGAAGCCTTTACTGCTTGCTTTGAAGGACGAGTCCAATGAAAGCAACGCGTCTCAGGAGAGGGAGAATGACCTGCTGGGTGACGACAGCGACAGCGACGACGACGATTCTGCAGTTCACCAGGTCATGGTCAGCGCTGCAGCTCCCCAAATTGCGATTCGCGACAATGTTCAATATTACGCCGTCTTCAGAGGCTCGCTCCTGATATCTCCAGATGATGATATTTTGGAGCAATTTTACCTGCGGCTCGGAGCCCAAAAGCTGAGCGACCGTGTGCAAGTCGAGAAGATTGCTGGCAATCCAGTCAGGGGAGGTGACGAACAAGCCGCGGTCCTCAAGAAGATGATCATCGAACGTGTGCCAATATTCCTGACGCAGTACGACAAGAACCAGATCCATCGTGACGCTCGTTGGTTGGAGCAGAATTTGGATGTCAAGGTGGTCTCTCATCTGACTCATAGACTGCAACTCCCAGGACATCGTCCCGTATCCTTGAAGACAACTGCTGGTCTCCTCCGTCAGAAGTCACGATTCCAGACAGTCACGACCTTGTTTGTAAGACCTGACTACGACTTTTACGAAGTCAGCCGCGAGCTGGTACCTTTGCTCTTAGTCCGTCAAAACCCAAAGCATGAAGTACTTATCCTAGAGACTATTCTCAGCAACAGTCTGCGGAGACTTCGTGACAAAGGATATGATGTTCAGCGCATTCTTGCCAAGAAGGAAAGGCAGAAGGCCTTGATGGAGGCCCAGCTTGCCGAGGAGGAGAAGCAACGTCTTGCCCGAGCGCCGCCTCCTGAAAGTGTATCACCACCCAATGCCCGTCATCCGCCACAAATCGAAGCAGCAGCCAGCCAGCCTTCAGCAAGTGCTCGTCCAAACACACCTCCTGAGCAGAACAAGATGCCAGGCGGCTTTGGAACCCCAAGTCCCGATCGTGAGAAGCATGAAAATCAAGCCTCCAGGCCGCGCAGGCCGAGCACTGAGTCAACAGCTTCTGGTACGAGGGATAAACTCTTGTCAAATCTTCCATCGGGATGGTCCAAAACTATCAGGGACGCTCTAAACCGAACCTCGATAGCTGGTGGCCAAGCTGGCGGCCAGGCAAGTGGACAGGGTGACGACACGCGCTCCCTTCCCGCCCACCGCGAGAACCCCAACAGCATGTCCAGTGACATTCAATCCAACCTTGCTGCGGCCCTGGAAAAATGTCGCGCACATAACTCTCCACATGTCCAGTCGTCCACCCAAACGAAGGATGTTGATGAAGCAAAGGGCTCTTACTGTGACAGCAGCACGAGCAAGGATCTAAGCAGATGGTACGTGACGGATAATGGTATCACAGTCTTCTTGACCAACCGCCCACGTAATCCCATCCCGACGTCAGAACCTACGTTCCAAACCAGCCTGAACTTGTTTGCGAGTTTGCTGCAGCGCATCGGCAGCATCTTTCGTCTCAGCAACAGCGTCATCAACATCTTCTACGAAGACGCCAGCAGCACTATTGCATTCAACCAGGGCGGCTCGCTGTTCTTCAATTACTTTTACTTCTTCAATCTCCACTCTCGCAATTTCGGAGGAACTGGCTGGGAGGAAGCGACACTGTTCTGGTGGGAAGCGTTTTGCCACGAAATCGCGCATAATTTGAGCGCGGAGCACTCGGCGCAGCACGTCTTTTACGAGGGGAGCTTTGTCAAGGCGACTTTCAGGGATGTGGCGGGCTTGCTTGCCGGATCATCCCGGTCGTGATTCGAAGGACTATGGTCTGTAGGTAGTGCCGACAAGAGACCTACGTCAACTGCGGACTTCAATTGTCATTGACAACAGAGGAATCAAACTGATTACTTCATACCGCGCTTGAGGTTTGCACTGACAGTCTGGTGGAAGGGAACCGTATGTTGATGCACCACATATCTTATTCACTTTATGCTTATGACACACAAAGGAGACGAGAGTATTGCTGTCCGTGGCCCTATTACTCCTCTGGTATCAAAATATCAAGTTCTGGTCGTCGGCTTTTAGAGCAAATTTGGCGTCCTGGTCTCTGGCTTATCCCCTCGCCCATTTCGTCAAAACAACGGCCTCAATCCTCCATCCGAAGACACAGCACATCTGGCCTCACTGGGATTGGCACCAAAACAGTTAGTTGCCAGCCGCGTAACCCAACCATACTGCCTCCCTGTTACTCCAGTGCATGCTAGGAGCAAGGATGGCATGCAAAACAGCAAAACAACTGCTTCCACTGAGATTTGAACTCAGGACCTCGGCATTACCAATGTTCACAGGCTACTAGTGCCGCGCTCTACCAACTGAGCCATAGAAGCAAACTTCAGTAGCTAAAAGTGGGGAAGTTGAAGCCACAATTAGAGTATTTTAACCAGGTTATGGATTATTGTTTATCTAATACCTCTCACAAGATTCTAGAAGCAAGGCGGAACTGAAAGAGCATGCATGCACGCGGAGGGAAAGAATTTTCTTCTGGGCGATGCAAGGGGTGGGGTCGATCTGCTTGCCTATCCGGGATTAGCGCTGGTGAGGGAACGGGCCGGCGCACGCGGCTAGCGTCCTGATCGCCTCATGGACATCAAAGGTCCCAAACACGTCGTTTTCGCGACACCAGCGCCTGCGATTCGCCTCTTTTATAATCTGGTGAAATTTTCAGCTATCTTCCCGATAGATTTTAGTAACTGTATCGGGAAGGGTCAGCAGCCAACGAAGTTCGCGCGTCTGTATTCGAAAGCTCCATTTGTGCCCTTCACCGACTAGGGCGCGGATCTTCGATTTCAAATCCACGCTTTGCGCCCCGACCAGATGACAATACTATCTTTGGCGAATATGACTCAGAGGTTCTTTCTCATGACGCTGCTGCTAGTTGCAGAGGTATGCAAACCTGTTGAACTTATCTACTGGTCGGCGCTGTCATCGTCAAACATGTCCGAGAGACTGACTCGTCTCAATATGCGACCGTCGGAGCTTCATTCACCAACCCAAGACATTTATGATTCTTCCCAGGTCGGCCAGCGCTTGCGTGCAGAAACAAGGGAGTAGCCTCACGAAGAAGTCATCGAAGATGGGAAGAGACGGAAGCTCCTTAACCCCCAATAAGATTAGACTCCCGAAACGGTCTTGTTGAATCTCAAATTCATTCTGGATTGGGCGAGGGCTCCAGTTGGAAGTAGTTCCGAGGGTGCTACGCGAGATATTCACCATCGACACGGAAACTTAATCATCGCCCGTAACATGATGAAAACCTTGACACATCCACGATTTTAAGAAAGAACACCGGTACGAGATTCGTCATTGGGCTCATCATACTCGCATGTCTGAAGCCTTATTAGCCGAGCAAGACCAGTGATGCAAAGAGTTCAAATGCCTCTACAGGACATGAAAAACTTATTAGCAAAGAGCCTTACAAAAATTATTTCGAGAACTGGCGAATAGAATTAGGCAATTGATTTTCGGATCATCCGCTCTATTTCTCGGCTCAAACGGGTCTAGTCAGCACTTTCAAATACCATTCCTAATATGCTCAGCACCAAGGGCGGTTTGTGACGAAACTCCGTTGTTCGAAATTCTCAATAATAAGAAAACTACTACCCGGGGCGGGAGTCGATTTGCGACTCGCGCGGCAGAGCAACCAGGCACTTCTCGTCAGAGTTGTCTAGTTGGGGAATTTGGAAGTGGTTCGCATGGTTCTTGAGCGGGCGCCAAATTTCGTAGACGTCGTGGAGAGTTCCAAAGAGAGTGCCGCGTTGCATCAAGCTGCTCATAGCGGTAGCGCCAGCCTCGCGAATTTACTCTCGGGGAACGAGACGGACACTTCACAGAAAAACATCTCGTTTTGGACGTCTCTGCAAGTCGCCCTTGTAGAATTGAAGAACCAGGCAAGTATTGCTCCACGTAAATCGAGTAGGTTTAGAATTTTCGGCAATCCGGACTCTTGACCCGTCCCAGGAATGCATGCAACGGAGAAAAAGTATTCAGCAGATTCTACGATGAGAGGTTTGGGAGCATCAAATGTTTTGTTTGAAAGTCAGGAGGGACAAAGGCCAAGTTTACCACTTGTAGAGGGCGAAAGGTGTTCGGCCTGTCATTGCTCTCTTCAGATTGAATGGCAATCAGCCAAGAGGAACCAGGTCCTACCTTTGTTAATGTGCAGGTAGTGGTCCATGTGCTGATAGCCCCAACTCGACTGGGGAGGTTGCTCCAAATTCGGCAGAGACATGCGAGCATATGATGATGATTGAATACACGCCTTTTTTGATGCTAAGGATATCTCTCATACGAACTCAAGTACTTTTGGCGACGGATAACACGGCCACAACAGCTCAACCAGTGAGAAACTTCCTAGCAAGCCAACTGCTCCCGTTCTCCAGGTAATCCTCCCTGGTCACGACTAAGCTCTTCATCAATTCCGCGTTCTGCGCCAGCTTCACCCCACCAAGCCAAGTGTATGTGATCGGATCTTCCGGCCGTTTGACTCTCAGGGGCCATTCCGTAGGTATGATGCTTCTCAACCCCGCCTCCAGTCTTTCTACAAAGCCGGGTATCAAGGTGTTTCCACCGACAACGACTACATTTGCCAGCATTACTGGCCTCAGTCCTTCAGAAAGCTGGTGTAGGCTCTGAAGTGTTGCCTCGGGTAGACCAAGTTCCTGAAGTCCAATATCCAATGGGCTAAATAACAGCTCTGGAACCGAAAACCGCTCGTTTCCCAAGGGCAGAATGTCCTCCTTCGGCCCGCCTGACACTCCCAAACGCTTTGACTTCGCTGCTGCGGATGGATCATGAGGTCGTGCATAGCCGCGTTGCCGGTCGGAGTAGTCGGGGAGGACGTAGTCGACGACAACGGATGTGTCTACAGGCTTGTTTGCGCGGGTCCAGGTACGTTCCAGGTCAACACGAAATTGCGATGAGACATAGCAAACATCCTCCTTGATCTCGTTTACAAGGTGAGTTTCGTCCATGAAGTTCAAATGACGGAGCGATATGAGCTCCTTCAGGTAATTTGTCAGGAATTTCCCACCAACCGATAGACGGCGGATGGCTGAATGAAATGGGCGACCTTTGTAGAGGGGTGTAATGGTGGTGTGGCTATAACCCGAGTCGATGAGAAGGAGGTAATCGGCGGGCGGGAATTGTGAAGATGGAACAGTGTCCGAAAATAAGGCTGGTATGTTGTTGTAGGCATTGAGAGAGGGTCCCAGGACGCGTAGGTATGAGGCAAATTCAAACTCTTCGAAGATCATCTGGTCGCAATTCGCTTGCAGGGCGACTGGTGAGTTGGGTGCTTCGGTGAGGATGAGATTTGTATCGGAGGGATCGCACTTCATAAGTTAGCTACTTCAACTTTGACACTGGGCGCAGCATACCTTGAGCTTCGCATCGTCTGCGAAAAATTCGTGCTCCCATATTGCCTTTTCACCTTCCCAGTTCACGACGTATCCTTTCTCCACAGGCCTTCGGTAAGTCATTTCACCAAAATCCTTGCATCCTTCTAGCTGAGAGCCTATCCAAACGCGACGGTCTCGTGCGCGAGCTATGCAGTTGGGTGTGATGCGACATTGGGAGGGATCGGGGGTTTCGGTTGCAAAGCCGGCTTTGATGTTGTACGCGCCATTGTCAATGACCAAAGTCTGTGATGGGAAGGAGGACTTGGATGCTTGGGAGCCTCGAGGCATCGTGGGCGAAAGGAAGATGTGAAGATGAAACTCAATGTAACGCGTCTGGCGGTGACGTAGGATCTCGGTACGGATGGCGGGGAACGCTCGGATCTTGTCCTTCCGACTCTCGACCTACATGTAGGCAAGAACAAGGAACCAAACCTCAACTGACCTCGTCTTTTCCCACTTCAGTGCAAGTTTCAATCATCTATTGAGCTAACACTAGAGCAGCCCCAATGAAGAGCCCGAGTCTCCAGTTTGTGAGAACACGGCAGCGCGTCTCACCTCACATAATGCCCGCCCGCTAAGATCGTCGTCGATGCCCTACCCTGAGCGTCCACACCGGCGCTCCTGGAAGTCGTCCAGTAACCAATATCAAGACGTCTGAGTAGGAGCTGGAATTAGCTCAGATACAGCATGGGCCTCCAAAGACGCTGGCAGGAGCCAGCGAGATAGCATCTCAAAAGTAAAGCCCTCGCTTGACGCTGCGTACAAGCACCTTTCCCATCAGCCGGACCTCAGTATACGGGAAGCACTGATGCTCAACTACATCATCCACCTACTCTTCTTTTGATTTCAGCGTCTTTGCCTTCTGACTTCGCTTTTTCATTTTATCCCAGCAAAAATCTATATTTGAGTCTCCAACTTTGTTCCACTTCTTCTGCAGTTCACTTACTACGACGACATCCTCTAGGTCTTTGACGCTCACAGAAGACAGCTTCTACGGGCGGAACCCTCAGCTAAAATTCTACTGTCCACGAGGTCAGAGATTTATCGTTAAACTGACAGTAGAAGTGGCGAGTAATCGTCCGTGGCAGCCTGAATCCAACGTTCCCTTCGGATCGCAGTCACGACGGGCTGCTATTTACATCCGCGGAACACGGGGCTTTTTGGAACGGATGGCTGCGCCAAGGAGACCCGATGATCTCTTGTCTTGCTCTTGTAGCAACTGGATCCACGAAAAGTCCGGCGTTGCGCTGGAACCCGTAGCTACGGCTACGAGTTGACTGTCGATGAGGAACGGAGGCACTGTCGCCAGAAGCCATCAGCTGGCGCTACGTGAAATTCATCGTCAGTCGGATGGCTGGTATGCAACTAGAGCAACCGGAACACACCAATCAAGAAGCTGCTACTTCTGCAGCCTTGGCAGTCGTTGGTTGCTTCATGTGCAAACCCGCCACAGCTCTCTGTCACAAATCCTTGGGTCGGACGTCACGCAGTCACACCCTGCATCTAGGAATTTAGACTTGCCGCATAATATCCGTTCATCCGGCACCGACCATTGGCATTGACATCCGTCGAGAGACTGCCAGCCAGTGGACTACGTCACGCAACCTTATTGGAACTGCTATGTCACCTCTCGATAATTCCCATATTCAGAATCTCTTTCAGCTCGACTACTTGGAGACCCGTCGTTCTTGACTTTCAAGGTGCTAACGACGCAGGGCTGGCGGCCAGGGTACAGACTAAGGTGGGTCAATCAAATGTGGCAGGCAGGGTTCGAAAACGTCAAACGACTTCCAAGAACCACGTCGGCAAGCTAACTGGGCGGGAGTCGTCCAGTCAAAAGCCGCGTCTCTCATTTTGCTCCTAGTTCCATATTGGGCTTACCTAAAGGAGGCAAAGACTGCCTGAGAAGGGAAACGGCAGAAGGATTGCCACAACTTCGGGCGCAGCGGCAACCGGTGGCGCCGTCGACTGCCGCCAACGCGGTTGACGCGGGGAACTTACCTTTGTGTCAGGAAATCGCGGTGCACACCTTGGCCTTGCAATTATCGCAATGTCGCTCCTTGTGCGCCGTTCAACGACGGGTGGGAATCACAGACGGGCGCCCCATCAAACCCCAAGCATGGATGCTGATCATGAGACCAGATGATCGACAAGACGACAGAGACCATAGCAATGCATTTCATCGCAAAAGGCTGGCTTTATTTTTGAAGATGCTAAATAGAAATCCTCCAGAAGCTTACCGGAGCTATTGCAAGGCCGACATCTCACTAGTGAACTTCATCGACATCCGGCTAGCCTCATTCTGACTGCATTTGCAGACAGCGGGGTTGATTGGGGAATTCTTTTGTTTTTCCTTGGTCAGAAACGCTGTCAAAATGGCTGGTAGCCTTAGTGAAGAGGCTTATATCAAAGGCGGCATCTCAGAGATATCACGATCAGCGTCTCCTTCTTCAAGGGCTCCCAGATCCCTTTCAACCGTGGACAGTTGCTTCATTCATTCATGGCTCTCTCTCAAAACCTATTCCCATTCTTTCTGCTCGCCGTCATCACCGGCATCTTTTGTGTCGCCTGCAACAAAACAGTGCTGTACCTCCAGCGCCGTAAAATCATACTCGAAAATGGATGCGAACCTCCTACCGCGGCCAAACTTTGGGACCCCATACTCGGCATCGACAACATAATCACGCTGGCCCGTGAGTCTCGCAATCACAACCTGCTCGGGTATATATCGAAACGGTTCCGTCAATACGGTCAGACGTATTCGACATTGCGGCTCGGCACGCCAGTGATAATGACCAACGAGCCAGCAAATGTGCAAGCGGTGCTGGCAACTCGCTTCAAGGACTTCGCACTTGGCCCCTTTCGCGAGCCAGCTATGGGCCATTTCCTAGGAAAAGGCATCTTCACGACAGACGGAGCGCATTGGGCAGCATCACGAGCCATGATTCGACCAAATTTTGCCCGGGATCAAGTTGCCGATCTGGCGATGCTCGAAAGCCATGTGCAAGATCTGCTGGCAGTGCTGCCGCGCGACGGGCACACCGAGGTCGACCTGCAGGAGCTTTTCTTTCGCCTGACAATTGACTCAGCAACGGCCTTTCTGTTTGGCAAGAGCGCTGACACGCTCAAGGAGAAGCGCTACAACACGGACCCGGCGACTACATTACAGGGCGCCAAATTTGCAGCCGCATTTGCCGCAGCGCAGGAAGAATGTTTGAAATTTGTGCAGATGGGCCCCCTGGCTGCGCTAATGAAATGCAATGCCAAGGTAGGCGATGGCGAGCTCGCCGTCGATGTGGTGCACTGCTACGTGGATCAGTTCGTCGATGAGGCCGTACGGTACCGCCAAACCCTGGACGCGCAACAGCAGCATGGCTTTGGAACCACAGAGAAGAGCCACAAGGAAGGAAAATACGTCTTTCTGCATGAGCTGGCTAAGCATACTATGGACAAACGGCGCATCCGCGACGAGCTACTCAACGTGCTGCTTGCTGGGCGCGACACGACGGCATCGCTGCTGGGCAATTTGTTCTTTGTGCTCGCACGCCGTCCCGACATCTGGACTAAGCTCAAGCAGGAGATCGCTGTGCTGGACGGTAGGAGACCTACGTATGAAGAGCTGCGCGGTTTCCGGTATCTCAAATGGTGTTTAAATGAATGTAAGTGTATCCCACCACCCCTCTAGTTTTTTTGACCCTTTCTCTCCCATCTCTCGACTCCCCTCACACCTCTCACATATATACCAAATGAAGGATTGAATCTAATCGTCACAGCCCTCCGCATCCACCCAGTCGTCCCAATCAACACTCGCCTCGCCACATCCGACACGGTGCTCCCGGTCGGCGGTGGCCCCAATGGCACCTCCCCCATCTTCGTTCGCCGCGGCACCGCCGTCGTATACAGCACGTACACGCTGCATCGACGCCGTGACGTCTGGGGCCCAGACGCCGACATCTTCCGCCCCGAGCGCTGGGAAGGGCTCAAGGTTGGCTGGGAGTATCTGCCTTTTAACGGGGGCCCGCGCATCTGTGTTGGTCAGCAGTACGCGTTGACCGAGGCCGGGTACGCCACGGTAAGGCTTGTGCAGGAGTTTGAGGAGCTGGTGGGGTGTAGGGGGGAGGAGTGGCATGAGTTCGTCACGTTGACGCTTTGTGGGAAAGGGGGATGTTGGGTGACGT
>JAIFKG010001350.1:0-11579 GCA_020351975.1 Phyllosticta ampelicida | reverse complement strand
GCCCCCCCCCTCTCCTCCTGACAAAGGCGTCTCAAAACACAAGAAAGTCATCACGAAATTTCTCTTGCCGCCTTGACCCGCATGCAACAAGTCACTATGATCATCGAGATCTTCATCCTTGCCAAGAGGAGGAGCAGAAAATGCACACGAAAGGAGGATCTTCAGGTGAGGCGAGGGAGTTTAACACAGGCGCCAGTGTTCGAGCGAGCAAGACGAGGAAGGCACCTCCCAAAGCGGTAGTCGAGATGGGATCCGCTCCGACCTCACCCACGATGCTGCACCCCTAGAATCCCTCAATTCCCACCGTCTGCCAACCCCATAAGTTCCGATCAAAGACAAACCCCACAGCTCTCAGAAACGCTGGCAAGAAGTCGTCCGTACAACAGTCTCTGCTCATTCAACGATGACGCGTATGCCGTCGCTCTCACCCAATATACTTCGAACAAGTAATAGAACATGAAAAAGGCTGAAAGGGACAAAGATGGGTAGCTTGATCAGCAAACTTTTGATTACCTTTGCAAATGCCCACACACCTATAATGCTAGTGCTTCCATATTCCTCATTCTGGAAAGCAACCCACTTTTATCTGCCCTAATATCTCGGCTATAAATTTCTACCTACGACCCAAGCTACGAATGAAAAAGATCGCTTCTAAAGCGAGAAATGAGCAAAGTATGCAAGCGCCCTCGCGCCCTCAAAATGCCGTAAGTTTTGGAAAGACATACACTCCACTATTCTCCTTCCCAATGTCAAGATCGCAGCAAAGCTCCCAGCAATACTCTAGTCAGGGGCTCCGCTGTCTTTCCAGCTCGCCCTGATGCCTCTGCACACACCCATGTAGTCGCGCCACAGATCATGGTCCTTCTCCACGCCCTCGGTCGTCCAGAACATAGTCCAGAGGCTGCCATCCCAAGCATCGAGCTTCTGGGTGCCAGTGCTGCGCTCAAAGTACCACTTGTTAACGGGGTTGTCGCGGCGCGAGCGCCACACGACGCCTTCGGGCAAGCAGCCACGCACCATGGCCTTGAAGACGACGTCAGCGACGCCACCAGAGCCCTGGCAGCGCTTCAGGACGGCGAACTTGTCGAGGTAGGGGACGGGTTGGCGGGAAGGCGCGTTGGGGTCGGAGGAGGGTTGCGGGTCTTCCCATGTGATGATTGCGCCGCCTTCGTACTCGCCCGCGATGATGATGCCGGCGAGCTTGTTCTTGACGCGATTGAGGTAGTGCTGAACGTTAAGTTTGCGGCCGAAGGAATCTTCGATGAGGTTTACCAGGCGTGAAATGTCGATACGAGGATCTTCTAGAGACAATGTTGCTTCACCCGGTTTTGGAGGTCGCCAGGGCTCTTTGCGCGGGTCGGGGATGACGGTCAGGGGCATGCCTCGCTTCACGAAGGTGGCGGGCATAATGTGGGGGATTTGTGCAGTCGGAGAGTCCGGATGCGACGACGAAACCATTGGCTTGTCAGTCAACAGGTTGTGGATCAGAGGGTTTTTTTGGCGTCGAGTCTGGACTCCCGGCGTCGAGCTATGACGGGCGGTGGCAGAAATCGCGACCTCAGTCGGAGTGATGATGATGGCAGACGAGGACGGTGGCAGGATAGCCAAGCTTCGCTGAACAAGATCTAGATTCTTCAAATGCCTGCTTGGCTTGTAGCGAGAATCGAGAATTCTGAGATCGACTGGTGGCAAAGACGCAATCTCTTGCTCTGTAAATTGCGAAAGTGGGTTGGATGATCCCAAGATGGAGCCCTGAACGCTTCTGTCGTTGAGCTGTTTTACAATGGCCTCCTGGGCTTGAATGAGGTCTTGGCGGATTTCAGGGTACTCCTGCTCCAGATTTATAAAGACGTGGGCGCGGTCGTTTCGGTCTGGAAACGGGATTCCACCAAGAGGATCAAGGACAATAATTCTCTCGAGCGATATTGGCTCTTCGGTCTTGAAGGTGACCTTCTTCTCCGCATGCTTACTGATGCCAGAAAATTCCCGGGTCAAGGCCAGCAAGACGTCGTCTGGTTGCACTCTGGTAACGGTGAAGTTTTCCTTGGTGTAGGCGACAGGCGGAATGACGGGAATGACACCACCCTGGAGGAGAGGAATGAGCAAGTTTGGATACTCAACCTGGACACCACCTCTGACAGCAAACTTAGAAGGTAGCTCTTGCTCTTGTGGCGAGACACTGAGCGAGTCGTGGATGCAGACAGCTCCACCCGGTGTGTAACGCCTTAGGGAACGGACAAGGTGATGTGCCTGTTCATTGACCTTGGCGCGCCATTCGCCAGTGATTTTGTCTGGCACTTCCGGGGTAGTGTCCTCGTCCGGATCAACAACTACAGCAATACTCAGCCCAAGCCTCACGAGCTGACCCAATGTTAGGCTTACGCCGTAAAGGGTCGAAGGGTCCCAAAGATCGACAGCTCTGACTTTGACGAGTGCAATGTGCAGCGGAACGCTAGTCTCATCCTCAGAGAGCTTCTCCTCCAGCTCTTGATGATGGGTGAAGACTGGAGTGTCTTGCATGGCCCTGGAAGGGTTATACAGGGTGCCGAGATTGACGCCTGTCTGCTCGAGGCGCCAGCCATTGTGCTCTTCTGCAGCTGCAGCGCTGGCCTGGTCCAGCTCTTGGAATCTCTTTGCCACTTTCTGGGCGGATTTCTTTCGTGTTTGGGGATCGTAGCGGGCCAGGAATGAGCGAGCGTCGCGCTTGGTGGCCGACGTGCTCAAGACGGAGAGGATGAATTCGCGCTCATGGTCAATGTCTTCCGGCTTGACAGCGTGCGGCTTGGCTGGGGAGTCGTCGTAATGGGATTCGTAGCGCACGCTGCTGCCAATGGACCTGGCAAAGGCAGGGCAGCGCTGGTGAGCGAACAGGGCCTCATCGGCTTTGGACGTGTGCTGTCGCAAAGATTCATCAGCATTGCGAGTTCGGAGCCGCAAAAGGAACTTGACGAACTCGGCGGCGGAGTTTGGCGGCGGGACGCGCCCTCAAAGACGTGCGACAGACGTTCATGTTTCGAACCACGAACAAAAGACAATCTGAAGCAAAGAAGGGAAGAGAAGTAGCAGCATGGCGGGTGGAGAAGAAGAGGGGAGGAGGAAGACCGAGTCACTCGGATGGTGCAGTGCAGCTAAAAGGCGAGCGGCAGGTATGGGCGACGGGGTCCATGTCTCCCGCGAAAACTGACGCCCTATCGATAACACCGATTGCGGGGCACGCTACGCAGAACTGAGACGTGAATGCCCTCGCTCATCGGTGCTTTAACCTGAACCTTGCAACAGTTCGGCCCGCCGTCTTTGCCCGACGTCACCAGCAGCGGCATGCTTCCGGGGTGTCTCCTAAGAGTTGGTAATCATTCAAGGGCAGGAATCAAAAGGAACACGTCCAGAATTCTGCTCCCAGACTGCCACACACTTTATCCATCTCCCCTCTATTCGACCAAACATCTGTAGCAATACATCATGGCTCCAGCAGTAGCATGGATTGGCCTCGGCAACATGGGCAGAGTGCGGACATTTCCCTGTATTCCCCACGCCCACGGACCAAACGACACTGACACCATGGCAGGGCATGTGCAAGAACCTGTCCACTAAAGGCGACCTCGACAAGCCTCTGGTCATCTACAACCGGACCAAGAGGCGCGCCGATGACCTTGCGGCCCAACTTGCTCCGGCCAAGTTGACGGTTGCTGGCTCCGTGCGAGATGCCGTCAAGACTGCGGACATCATCTTCACCTGCCTCGGGGATGACCACGCCGTGAATGAAAGCATCGATGCCGCGCTTCAGCAAGATGTCAAGGGAAAGCTGTTTGTGGAATGCTCCACCGTCCACCCCGACACTACCAATGCCCTTGCAGAGCGGATCACGGCCAGAGGCGCCGAGTTTGTGGCCAGTCCCGGTACGTCTACCGTTTTTCGGACTGACACTGGTTTGTCTGTACTAATATGATCAGTCTTTGGGCCCCCCGCCATGGCTGATGCTGGTCAATTGATCTTTGTCCTGGCAGGTCCGGCCAAGTCTGTTGAAAAAGTAAAGCCATATGTCACTGGCGTGATGGGCAAGAGCATCATCGACTTTTCAGGCCAAAAACCGGGCAAGGCGACGCTCTTGAAAGTGATTGGCAACACGTTCGTATTCCACATGATAGAATCGCTCTCCGAGGGTCACGTGCTCGCGGAGAAGAGCGGTCTCGGATCGGAGAACCTGCATCGGTTTGTCGAGGTCATGTTTCCTGGGCCTTATACTGCTTACTCGAACAGAATCCAGCAAGGCGAATACTACAAGCGTGAAGAGGTGAGCGAAGGCGACTTTTTCCAGAATCGAAACATGCTAATGCCTTCAGCCACTATTCTCCGTTGACCTGGCCAGAAAAGACGCAAAGCACGCGCTCAAGCTGGCCGAGGATTCGGGAGCCAAGATGAGCGGACTAGAAGTTGCTGACAAGCATCTCGCCGACGTGCAAAAGTACGCTGGATCCAAGGGAGACGTGGCTGCCATATACGGAGCCGTGAGGCTGGAGAGCGGTCTGAAGTATGAAAACTAGAGTTGGTAGCCTGATATAGATGAGCACCTAGACAGTGGCGGTGGAGCTTATGCAGCAATCGTGGGAATCGAGCCATTTGATGCAAATGTCGAGACAACGATGTAATCAAGACGGCATGTCGTCGTCGTCGTCGTCGTCGCCAAGGGCGGAACGCGATATGCAGCAGTATCGATGGTGAGGTTTCTTCCTCTCGTGTTGTGCTTGCAGGGCAGCCAATTGACAAGGGCGGTCCAAGGCCAAATAGGAAGGAGGCAGCCGAAGGTGAGCTGTGGCAGTGCGACCAACCAGAAATCCTCATCATCCGACGGTGCGTCACTGTACAGATGCACTTGAGTTGTGACCAAGGCGGTGCTCGTGGTGAGTTGTCATGGAGTTTCTGTTTTGTCGACGTCGTACCCGGCCTTCCAGCCACTTCCAGATCGATGGCCCAGCTGAAAATTCACCTACCTTGCAACGACAACCACATCATGCTCTACACGTCACTGTCCTCATAGCCAGCCAGAAGCACCTCGCCTGTCGGAGCATCAGCTTCGTTGGTTGCTGACCCACTGCCCTGGCCGCTGTCGGCGCATTCTCCAGTCTGCCCATCACCATGTGTCTTCTCCGCGTACACGAAGAGCCAGACATCGTGGTTCCGTATCGCGTCGCTCGCCGCCGACGAATGCGAGCGCGCGCATACTACTCGCCGCCGCACTCGTCTCGAATATCGCGTACAATTATCGAAGAACGTCCACCGCCCTCTGTCGTGTCCCACCACAGCCACCACACTGCGACGACCCGCAAATCCAAACATTCTGCGCCCCCACCCAAAGTTCATCATCCTCCCCCGCCTGCTCCTCTGCCGCATGGCCCTCCGCCGCCTGGGCCCAAAACTCCGTCAAAGCCCCCTTCGAGGCCTCCTTCAAGATCCCCATCGAGACCGCCATCATCGGTGCACCACATTGTCGAGGTCAGGCCGGGCAGTTCCAGCTCAAGCTCAAGCTCAAGCTCAAGCTCAAGCAGCAGCAGTAGCGCGGGCAAAAGTAAGAGCCACAAGAGCCATAAAAGCCACAAGTCCCACAATAGCCACGACAGGCACACCGAGCAGGATTATGTCATTCGGGAGCGTGAGGTGCGGCGGGAGAAGACCCGGCGTGCGCCTTCGCCAGCGAGGTCGTCATTCACAGACCAGTCCCATCACCGTCAACCATTATACGAGACGTTTCGCTACGTCGAGCCGCGGCGTGAAAGCCTCGTGTCGCGGTCGCGTAGTAGGAGCGGGGCGGGGGATCTCGAGGACGATGAGCTGGGTCCGCGAGAAAGCTTTCGGTCAACCAAGATAGAGGTTCGTGACAGGCGGAGAAAGTACCACAGGTAATGGCGGGCGTTGCGATACCAGCATGGGACGGGAGCGTGCAGCGAGATGCGGCGGCTGTTTTTTTTCGGACCTACATTTTACGAATGATGAGAAGAGAAAGACCTATAATGAATAATGAACGTTGTGAAAAGATCGAAGATGCAACTGAAAGTGATGTCCTTAAAGTGGTGCCATGCAAGGCGGGCTTACTTGCACGCGCTGAGACCATGTAGTGGACACCTCCGAGCACCCCCGTCAGGGTGCGCACCGAACATCCATTGACGTTGAGCTGGTCTTGCGCCAACCATGGTCCAGCATCACCCAGCGGCCTATCTGTTCCAACGAAGGACGACCTCAACCGTCCTTCTGCAACCACCAGGCCGCAAACGCCCATTCGCTTTCACGCCTCGTGATGCGCAGTCTGTCGCGCAAATATCCCCGTTCCCTGCACGACCACCTCCGCCGCCTGCGCTTCCACCGCCGTCATCCTCCAGAGTGATCCTCTGCCATTCCCTGTCGTAATGTCTACTTCCATCCGGGTCCTCATTCGAGAGTATCCGCATCGTTCCATAGCCCTTGCGACCGAATCCCACGTTCTCGTCTTCCGCCATAGCCCCTCGTTGTCGGATCGCAGCAGCAATGGCTTCTACAGCGGCGGTGTCAATGCCTCGCAGAGCTCCGTCTCCAGCGCAGGAGGCAGCGCGCCAAAATGCATGGTCGAATTCTCAGACAGTCAGGAAATAGATTTGAGCGATTACAGGAGCCTTTCCAGCCAGTCGGTGCACGGCACGCTGGGCTTGATCACGGTCAACAATGACATATTTATCTGCGTCGTCAGCGCTGCAACAAGAGCCGCTACGGTCAGGCCAGGAGAGACTGTGAAAAAGATTCTATCCGTAAACTTTTGTGAGCCTCTAGGGAACGTGCTGTATTCGCTTACGGCTGACCAGTGCAGACTGCCTGAATCGAAGCGACTACGATGAGATTCTCTACGACGAAATAAACCCATACCCTACCGACGCTGTAGACGAAGAGGGTTTCGATACAAACTATTACGGGAAGCGGGGAGACAACGTGCTGGAGCACCCGTGCATGGCATTGAAGAAGTTACTGAGTAGTGGGACCTTTTACTACAGCTCGGATTTCGACGTGACGAAGCGTCTTCAGGATAGGTCCACGGAATCTACAACTGTAGCACTCGACAGCTTGGACGCCGGCTTCCTGTGGAACTCGTACATGATTCAACCACTTGTCGACTTTAGGTCACGACTGTCTCAAAGCGAAAAGGCGGCGCTGGATTCATCTGGATTCCTGACCTCTGCCATTAGAGGCTTCGCTTCGACGTTCAATGTGCCCGCTTCATCTTCACCAGCAAGGTCAAGTCGCACCGGCTTGCCTTCTCAAATGACGTTGATATCACGATTGTCGTCGAGAAGAGCGGGGACCAGATTCAACGCAAGAGGAATGGATGATACAGGAGCAGTGGCCAACTTTGTGGAGTCGGAGACCATTTTTTACACTCCAGACGGTGTCACATTTTCATACGTGCAAGTCCGCGGAAGTGTTCCACTTTTCTGGGAGCAGGCAACTGGTCTGCTTCCTGGCCAACAGAAAGTCTCCATCACGCGTTCTCCAGAAGCAACGCAGCCCGCATTCGACAAACATTTTGAAAATCTCGAACTAGCGTACGGACCAGTGCATGTAGTAAATCTCCTCAGCGCCGAGAAGCCTGCCGAAGTCGAAATCAGCGACCGCTACCGCCATCACATCCATCACTCCTCACTTCTTCGGGCCACGGAAAAGAATGGTTCAGCTGGCCACGAGCTGTTGAAGCTGACCGAGTATGACTTTCACGCTGAGACCAGGGGACCAAATGGATATGAGGCAGCCAGCCTGATCGCGCGGTATATCCAGGATTCTGCTGAGAGCTTCGCCTACCACCTCTCCGAAGAGGTGGAGGAGCGGCCCAAGTCGAGCCACGGCGAAGAACAGATTTACCGCCGCCCTACCTCCATCCTTCAGCAAGAAGGCGTCTTTAGGACCAACTGCCTCGACTGCCTGGATCGGACCAATCTTGTTCAGACCATCATTAGCAGAATGGCCCTCGAAGTCTTTCTCGCTGGTCGTGGTGAGCGCGGGCTGGCTGATTTCTGGCATAGACATGGCACTCTATGGGCCGACAATGGCGACGCCCTGTCCAAGATCTATGCGGGAACAGGGGCTCTCAAGTCCTCGTTTACGCGCTCGGGAAAAATGTCTCTCGCTGGTGCAATCGCTGATGCCAGAAAGAGCGCCCAGAGAATGTACATTAACAATTTTGCAGACAAGGGGCGCCAGAATACCATTGACATGCTTCTTGTGGGTGTTTTCTTCTGTTTTATCAACGTCGGCTGACTTGGAGTTAGGGGCGTCTCGTTGGCCAATATCCAGTCCATCTTTTTGATCCCATCAATGACTATGTCCAAAGCGAGATGAACCGTCGAGCCGGAGAATTTTCAACAGAAAGGCCAATCCACATCTGGGTCGGCACATTCAACCTGAATGGAAGGACTGACGGGCTGTCTCAAGATCTTTCCTCATGGATCTGTCCGACGGTGGACCCGTCCCAACAGTTTCCAGAAATCGTGGCCGTTGGATTTCAGGAAATCGTAGAACTCAGTCCCCAGCAAATCATGTCCACAGACCCTGTACGTAGACAGGAATGGGAGGCTGCTGTCAAGAGAGCCCTAAACTCTAATGCCCAAGCTCATGGGCAGGAGGAGTATGTGGCTCTCAGAGGCGGTCAACTGGTTGGAGCTTCGCTTTCAGTGTTTGTCAAGGCCAGCGTCATAAAATTCATCAAGAATGTCGAGGGTAGTCTGAAAAAGGTAAGAGACCCACTTCTCCCCTCCGCCAAATAGCTAACCCAAGCAGACGGGCATGTCTGGGATGGCAGGCAACAAAGGAGCAGTAGCAATCCGCATGGACTTTGCCGACACCTCCCTTTGCTTCGTGACGGCTCACTTGGCGGCGGGATTTGCCAATTACGAGGAGCGAAACCGCGACTACCGAACGATCAGCCACGGACTTCGATTCCAGAGGAACAGGTCGATTGAGGACCATGACACAATCATTTGGCTTGGTGACTTCAATTATCGTATTGGGCTCCGGAACGAGGAGGTTAGAAAATTGATCGACATTGGCGACCTGGAGACGCTCTACGCCAACGACCAGCTGAATCTGCAAATGGTTCACGGCTTGACCTTTCCCTTTTACTCCGAAGCCCGAATCACCTTTGCCCCGACTTACAAGTACGACAATGGTACCGATCAGTACGACACATCTGAAAAGGCGCGTATACCTGCTTGGTGTGACCGCGTTTTGATGAAGGGTACCAATCTCCGCCAGATCAACTACAATACTGCACCATTGAGGTTTTCCGACCACCGGCCTGTATATGCTACTTTCCTCTGCAACATCACCATGATTGATGAGCGAAAGAAGGATGACTTGGCACACAATCTTTACCAAAAGCGTAAAGGCATGGTCGGACATGCCACGGCGGCAGGCAGTCAAGAAAGCTCAGATGAAGACCTGATAGACTATGAACCTATTGAACCTACACTCCCACCAGCCAGCTCGGATCGCCGAAAGTGGTGGTTTGACAATGGCAAACCATCCGGTCCAACAATCCGTCCCCCTGGAGACGACTTTGCTCCCAACCCTAACCGACCCTCAAATCCTTGGACTACCTCTGATGAGCCGGACTGGGTCAAGGTCGCGCCGAGCCCAAAAGCGCAGCTGCCTACTCCACCAGCTCCTCGTGGTACAGCAGCCAACCGCACCCGCACGCCTAGCACAATCTCGACGACCAGCACACGTCGCATCCTTCCGCCTCCTTTGGAGCCAACGCGCATCAACACGCCCCCGTCACTCCCCGCCCGCTCCAACTCTTCCCCTAGCAACGCGAATAGCACCATCCCCTCTCTTCCTCCGCGGCGGGCCGGCACCTTTGGCTTCGACGGCAGTACAACTCCTCCCGCTACCTCAAACTCTAAGATTCAACTCACATCCGCCCCCATTTCATGCAAAACCTCGCCGCTAGCTGTCGTCCCTCGCAAGGCAACACCACCTGGCGTCCCGCCGCACGAACACAAAGATCTCACCCGATCAGCCTCGACATCGAGCACCGGCTCGATGGGCTCCGTCAAACGCAAACCGGTACCCCCTACGATCCCGAAGAAGCCGGGAAAATTAGTAGGCGTTGCGACAGGGACGTCGTCGGCGTCTTGCCCGCCGCCTGTAGTCACTAGTTCGCCCGTTTCGCTTCCCCTGCACAACAAAACCTTTGGTCAGAGTGAATTGGCATCAAGTGCTGCCATAGCGGCCAAGAAGAAGGCTTTTGCTCCGCCGCCGGATTTGGGAGGTGGCTCTGGTCCAAAGCCGAGCGCCGTGGCTGTGGAAAATGGGAATGTAGGGAGGGTCGGTGCTATGAAGGAGAAGGCACCTCCGCCGCCATTGCCTCCTCCGCGAAGGGGGAACGGCCTGATTGATGATAGGGAGGAGGAGATGGATCAGTTGGGGGGTTGGGAGGTGTTGAGGCCGGGCCAATGAATGACAAGAAAGGAAGTCAGGAAGTAGGGAGTGGTCAAGGTGGCCGTCCCTGAAGACTCTTCGTTTCTGTCCCAAAGAAACCTCTTTCCCCCTTTTCCTCTCTTGACGCATGGCTCAAAGCGAATACTATATGTGTTGGGGCATGTCAAAGGAGTAAACATTCTTAGGCTTTTGCAATCCAGCAAGAGCCTGTTATTACGCAAAACCAATAATATATTTTTTCCCCCAAGACATGAGGCTCTGCTTTCCATCTTGCGGCTGGTCGAATCCTTTCGTCGCTTCCACTCGCCGCCTGTGATGGATGGACGATGCGAGCCGCAAGGCATGATCAGGGGTCAGTTTGACTGTGGCCAAGTGCCTCGTCACGCCCTTCTTGGTTCTCCCTCTGTCCAGATGTCGAAACCGTGGCTTTCCCTTCCTCCTCTCGGCTTGGGGAAGCTAGGCAGGTATCAGCTCAGGGGCTGAAAATCGCCGCGGTCAAGGAGAGAGTGGATCCGCCGGTGCGGTGTTTTAGTGGGAAAGACTTTAACTGGATCGATGGAATCATGCGCGGCTGTTGTAGTTGGAGGATAGGGGCCACGGAAGTTGGCAGCTTTGGGATGCCACTGGAAGACTGACGAGTGGAAGCAAGTCACATGATGAGCCTGCTCTGCATGTGTTGATGGGTGTTGAGAGGAACATGGTGATGGGACATGTGTCTATTTACAAGTGAGCAGGCGAACAGGGGGATGATGGGAGCGCCTGTCCTGCCGAGTTCGAGAAAGAGAAGCGGCAGGTCAAAGTGCATCGAGTTCCGTCAAGCGCCAAGGAAAACCGATGGTACATGATCTATCGTGGTAGTAGAAACAGTAGTCTTCGTTGTACAGCTCCCCGCTTCCCGTGCCATGCGAAGCGCAATTTCTAGAACAGCTGGGTCGAGTAGACCAAGAGAGCGAGCGTCCCCAACATCCCGAGTCCTGGATATACAGTGCTTGCGCCGCTGTTCAGGGTGACACTCGCTTTGTTTATAATTGCAGACGCCGATGCGCTTTGCTTCCCAGAGGCACCAAGACCGGACAAGATGGCGCCTCCCAAGCCAGGCGTCGACGTGGCGGTTGCCGTAGCCGATG
>JAIFKG010001347.1:0-12583 GCA_020351975.1 Phyllosticta ampelicida | reverse complement strand
ATCTACCCGTGCCGTACATCAGGGGCGGAGGAGGGAATGGAGGGTGCGGGCCTGGTGGAGGGGGCGGAGATGGCGGCATGTCGAATTTCATCTCTGGATATCCTAATTCCTTATGAGGACCATGGTCCTGGTGTCCAAGGTGATGATCGGGCTCCATTTGTCCTCCTTCTCCGTGGTCGCCATGCTCTCGATAGCCATCCATCTGATCATGTCCATCGTGTCCATGGTATTGGGGAAGCCTCAAGGTCTCGTAGAAAGCCTGGTCGTGGCCTTGGGGCCCGTGATGTTGATGGCCCATCATCTCATGGCTGCGATGGCGCTCGTGGCCTGGTCGGAGGTGGACGTAGATGATGCGAATGGCGCCGTGAGCCTTGTAAAGGAAAGACTTGAGGATGCAGGGGATGTTGTCGCACTCGCTAGCGTCACCCGGGAATCCGTGGGCATTGTCCTTGACCAAAGCCCTAATCCGCTCTTTCTGAAGACCAATGCGGTGGTGAAGTTCCTTCTGTTGAGCCTCAAGGTCTTTCAGGAGCTGTATCTCCTGCTCGATCGAGGGGCCCTGACGGTAGAAGCCTTGGGGGAAATGGTCAAAGTCAACAGGCACGAGCCTCAGCGCGGCCGGAGGGTTGCGCCAATCTTCGACGTCTCCTGAAGCAGATCGGATCGGGTTGGTGGCTAGCCGGAGGAGGTCGACTTTGTGCGCAAATTGCTTAAATGAGGCAGTGAAGCCCTTGCAGCCCACGACAGGCTTGTCGTCAATGTCGTGGACCTTAACGGTCAGTAACTGGGCGACATCGTCGGCAGCGGCGCTGCTCTCGTCTGATTCCGGGAGAGTGTCGAAAAGGCAAAGGGTTTCCCAGGTAAGGTTGAGCTGGCGCTGTGGTGCGTGGTCACCTGACGGCTTGGGAGAGGTTGCAATGAGTCCACCTCCTTCGGCGTGAACCTTTTGCCAGTGCTGAGTCAAGGGCTGGCCGTTGAGGGTAATGTTGCTCTGGCCACACGACTGGGCGGAGGGAAAGACTTGAAGGTCGAACACCTGAGGCAACCATCAGCTGCGGTTGTACGTGGTCTTTAAAAAGTTCAGGGCGTACGAGAGATTCGTCATCGTGCCCGCCAAGACAGCCTTGGCAGGGTACACTGAAGGTAGCGCGAGCGTCTTTTGCGTCTACAATGCACGTGTTAGCTGGCTGGCCGGCGGGTATCTGTACAGATAGGATGCGCGTTATTACCAAGTTCAAGCACGAGGGGCTGGTCATTCTGGGGCTCTGGTTTTGGCACCGCAACGGCTGCAGCAGCCGTCACGAGAGCCAAGGCGCGCAAAGAGGCACGCATACCAAGGGAGGCAGCTGTAGCGGAGACGCAAGACACCAGAGCAACCACAAATCACTCCGAGGGACAAGCAGAAACAAAACAAAGTGGGGAGCAAGCAGGAACAGGAGCAGCAGCAGCAGCAGCAGCAGGCAGCAGGAATGTCGAAGGTGCGGCACGGGGTAAGGCTGTTCTTAATGTCCAGGCGCCGCGTAAGCCCTGGCCTGCCGACAGCCTCTGATTCGGCCGCTGCGCCTCGACGCGCCCCGTGTGTGGCCAGTCGCCGACTGCTCCACAGCCAACTGCTGCTGCCTTAACTCAGTTGTGACCACACGTTGACGTGCAGAAAGGGGATGGGGTAGGGATGGGGTTGACGTTGACGTTGACAGGCTAAGTAATCGAGTTCCCTGGAGGCCCTGGAGGCCCTGGAGGCCCTGGAGGCTGCTGAGGGGAGAGAGCTATGCGGTCGCACTCTTCTCTTTGCACCCGGACGCGGAGAAGCCGGGACGGCATTTGACGTCCACTCGTCCACGTCGTCCGCGTCGTCCGCATCGTCCACGTCGTCCATCATTTCCACTGGACGGGTGGCGCTGAAAGTGATAGGCCGGCCGATTCCTTGGTGCTCACTTAGTCGGTGGTGGTGATGCGTGGGCGGTGAGGGCGGCGTGGGCGGCGTGGGCGGCGTATGCGGCGTATGGCGTCTGTGGGCTGCTCGGGCGGACTACTTCGGCTCCGGGAAATCCCGAGACCTCCGTGTCCGGCCCGAGTGCGGCCGCCGCCAAGATTCAACCTTAACACTACACTGCAGCAGCTCCCGTTCCGGCTTAGCAGAGCGTCATCGCATCCAGGCCGCGAGCAGCACCCAGCACCCAGCTCCCATCCAGCGTCTGCATTACGACAACCTCATCTCCAACATCGCGCCACCCGACGCGCTACATCCGCCTCCTCGCGTCACCCTCTTCCCCTCTTCGCCATGGTGAGCCGACCTTGTTTACCCTCGCCGCACACTAGCATATTGAATGACACCGTGTGCAGGCGCTGACTTTGCGTCTTCAAGCTGCCTTTAGGCCTCCTTAACGCCGCTCAAGGCCACCCTATGCTCGTCGAACTGAAGAATGGAGAGACGCTCAACGGTCATCTCATCAACTGCGACAACTGGATGAACCTCACGCTGAAGGAGGTCGTTCAGACGAGCCCCGACGGCGAACGCTTCTGGAGGCTGCCTGAAGTCTACATTCGCGGGAACAACGTAAGGCGCCTGATTGCGACACGCCGGGGACCAATGACTGACTTGGGCCCAGATAAAATACTTGCGCGTGCCCGACGAAATCATCGACGTTGTCAAGGAGCAGCAGCAGCAGCGCGATCAGGCGAATCGCGGCGGCCGCGGAGGAGCACACCAACGCGGCGACCACGGTGGACGTGGTGATAGAGGCCGTGGAATGGGCAGAGGGGGTCGTGGAGGTCGGGGTAGAGGCCGTGGCGCTTGAAGCGAAGACAGGGTTATTGGATTTCGACATGAGCGCAAGCAGTGCGGACTGCCCACAAAGCGTCGGAGGTATCACCAGCTCTTGCACTGGAGCAAATGAAGCCGGAATCTGCGAGCCCAGGCTTTTGCCATTGGACGACTGCGATCAGCGCTCGGGAAGCCATGCATCACAGCTATTTCCATGGCATTACTACGGCTGCCTGGGTCAGGTTAGAAAGTGAAAATATGAAAATTTACCCATTCCCATTCCAAAATATTAGAGTTTCCGATCAGCATTGAATAGATTGTAGCCATGTTTTCAGTCTGAGTCCGCCCAGGACTGCAAATTTGGTTACGTAGCTAGAGTTGCCGTCGATTGTTTGGTGACGTCGGGAAGAAGCAGGGATTCGCGAGTCGAGCCGATGGCCGGCCAAGCTGCCGTCGTCCGCGAGGCTGATTGAGCACTCCTCCACAATCCACTCCATGTCCAAAAGTGCCCGGGTACTGGAGACGATAGGGTGCTCCGTGTGCCCGTCGCTCAGCAATGCGCCTTTCTGCACATCGAAAGCTCTCTCGACGGCGAGCTTGCGCTGCTTCGCTCTCCCCAACTCCCGTCGACCTTTCTCCGCTCCGCGTATACAACGCGCGCATCAGTCCTCCGCCGCCGCTGCCGCCTCCGCCCATGAAGATGTTTATAAACCCTCTTCAAAGAATTTTGTGAAGCTGAAGAGTTCGCTGCACCGGGCAGCATCCAGCGGCAATGTAGAAACAGCGCACCACATATTAAGCCAGTTGTTGGCCGCCCGGAGGGTGGAACCAGACCTCGACATGTATGCGGCAGCCATATTGATCAATGTCGACGCACAATTGGGGTCCGCCGGGGCTGCCGCAGCGCTTGTCAAGGAAATGGCGGATTACGGTCTCGAGCCGACGTCTGAAATATGCCACAACGTCCTCAAGGTACCGACATCGTAAATCTCAAATTCAGCCCACGGCTAACCCGATTGCAGGTCCTCGCCGTGCATCCAGATTACCTACTTCGCGAAGCAATCATGGAGTACATGCGCCAAAGATGGATCTCCATTACAGAAGACGGCAGACATGATATCGTCGTCGGATTGCTTCGCGACCGACAGTTCGAATTTGCACTGGAGCAAATCGAGGCCATGGAAGCAGATGGCGTTGCGATTCAGCCTTGGCTGTACGACATGGCCATCCATATGCTTTGCGATGCTGAGGAAGCAGACGAGGCTTTCCGCATCGTGCGGGAGCGCTCGACCGCTGGAGAGAACAGCATTTCAAAACTGGTGTATTATCGCCTCTTGGATTTGGCGAGCGACAATCAAAATGTGGGCGCATACTACTCGGCTTTCGACGGATGCTAACCAATCATCAGCACGCAGTCACGTCATTCATATGGACCCAGCAGGTTAGCAATGGGTACATAATACCGTCTGCAGGAATGTGCGACAATGTTCTCGCCACAGCAGCTCGCCATGGTGACGCTGGGCTTGCGAGTGACGTCTTCCGCTTGATAGGTGAGCGTAAGCAAGTCTTGACCCAGTACCATTACGAGATGCTGGTAGACACTTATGTACAGGCTCGAGACATTGAGAAGGCGGCATCAGTCTTGTGCATCATGCAAGAAAACGGATTTGCTGCCAATGAATACTCGACTAGGCGACTTTTTAGATGGGCACGAGGTTCAATCGCTCGGCCCAAAACTCTCTTCAAAGTACTCCGCAAGCTTGCAAAAGAGGGCCGGAAAGTGCCCCTTGCGCTAGTCCATGTCACAATGGAGGCGTCGCTTTACCTGAAAGACATTGAGCTTGCGATCGAACAGTACAAGGCATTGAACAGCATCTGCCCCGGCGGTCCATCTACGGAGACGTTCAACATGTTGCTGCGCAGCCTTCACGGCCGAAAGGACCTCGCCATGTACCTCATGTCCGAGATGGGGGAGCGCGGCATCCGGCCCGACCACCTTACATACGATAGACTTCTACTCATCTGCCTGGTCGAAGAAGAAGACTACGAGGACGCGTTCCTACATTATCGAGAGATGCGCAAGCGTGGGTACTCGCCGCGCGGCGGCACGTTTAGCGCCATGGCCAAGAGGTGCGCTGCGGCCAACGATGAGCGCGCTTGGCTGGTCCTCGACATGATGAGGGGATGCGGTATAGACGAGTCAAGCGTCCGAGTTGTTGAGACGTGGTTGAAAAAGTATTATGGTACCCATCTGGCGAAGAGCGCTTACACGAAGAAAAATCCAAGGTCATGACCTCAACGACCTGGGCTGACATGGAGGAAGAAATGCATTGACGCCGAGAAAGGGGCTTTTGACATGGTGCTGAGGCCAAGATATCCGTTCATCTCGAGAAACATCGACTTTTGCGTGCCTTGTTTCACGGACAGCATTTGGCAGATCAATAAACAATCGACAATGACAGACAAGCAGACAAAGCTTCGGAAACGTCCTGGCACATGCTTGAAAGGGGGGCTGATGGGCTTGATTCGTAGGTTGCTTGTCTTGGCTTTCAGGGATCGAGCGGGAGCGGGATCATGACGTAGCCAGCGCTGCCCGGAATGACAAACGCTCGTCATGTCCACAGCGCAGCTCTTGATCTCGCCTCCCCATTTCCCCATATCCCCTGTTGGTATAACACCCACCGCCCTCTATCAGCCCGCACGACCACTCAGCATGCGATTGCGCATAACCGGATCCGAGACCGCCACCGCGTTACCCACTTGACCAACTCTCCTCCCTCCCACCGCCCGACCGACCGTCTTTTGTGGCCTCTTGATCGTTACGAACACGAGACAATCACAACCACGCTGAAAGACTCGCACGAGGAGTTGGATCTCATCAGACGCTGTCTACATTTAGCCTATTGAGCTGCGTGGCGCAAGCAAACAACAAAACCTCTCCTATGGTCCGACTTCCCGCGCGCTCCCATCTTTCCTCTACCATCGCACCACTAGCGATTTAGTAGCTGACTCATCTGTAGACGTCCCTCCTCCGCCATGTGGTCGCGTCGCCACGGGTGCATCACACGGCGTCGAACCTTGACCTCTGCTACGTGGCGCCCAACATCATCGCAACGTCCGGGCCCAGCGGGACGTACCCAACACGCGCATACCGCAACCCTCTGCACACACTTGTCAAGTACCTGGACAAGGAGCACGGAGACCAGTGGGCGATATGGGAGTTTCGCGCTGAAGGAACCGGCTACAGCGATGACGAGGTGCACGGCCGCGTTTGGCATTTCCCGTGGCCTGACCACCACCCGCCGCCTTTTTCCGTCGTGCCCCACGTCATGGCGAGCATGGCGGCGTGGTTACGGCGTGAAGATGGGTCAGGAGAGGACAAGAGCAGGAAGCAAAAGGACAGAGTTGTGGTGGTGCATTGCAAAGCGGGCAAAGGCCGCAGCGGCACCATGAGCTGCGCATACCTCATCTCCGAAGAGGGTTGGAGCATGGAAGATGCGCTCAACCGCTTCACAGAGCGGCGCATGAGGCCAGGCTTTGGCGCAGGCGTCAGCATCCCCAGCCAGCTACGTTGGGTTGGCTACGTGGATCGATGGGCCAAGGGCGGCAAGGTGTACGTTGAGCGTCAGGTGGAGGTCCTCGAGGTGCATGTGTGGGGCTTGAGGGACGGCGTCAAAGTCGCCGTAGAAGGCTACGTTGATGAAGGAAGACGCATCAAGTCTTTTCACACTTTCAGCAAGGCCGAGAGGCAGGTCTTCAGAGGCAAAGTCAGGGACAGCGCGAAGCTGGCCGATGTGATGGTCGAGGTCATGGGCAAGGGGAGTGGCGGCGGTTCGAAGCGTGCACCGTCGCAAGAGCGCAAGGCCAACCTCGAGCAGTCGTCTTCTACCAACTCAGACAGCGAGGCCGGAGAGCAACAAAGGCCAGACGGCTCCGAGACACCGACAGACGTCGGCGCGGACGTCGTATTCCGTCCATCATCGCGGGTCATTCTGCCCACAAACGACGTCAACATCGACTTTGAGCGACGCAACAAGGCCGTGTACGGTTACACGATGGTCACTTCGGTGGCGCATGTCTGGTTCAACGCCTATTTCGAAGGACGCGGCCCCGAAAATGATGGACTGTCAGACGATTCGGGCGTTTTCGAGCTCGAGTGGGACAAGATGGACGGCATCAAGGGCTCATTGCGGAAAGGCACCAGGGCTTTTGACCGATTCTCAGTCGTCTGGCGAACTCTGCCCAAAGAAGAGACGGGTAAAGACCCGGTCGTCATTACGCCGCACAAAGCTGGCGAGCCCATCCCGCAGATGGAGCCGCCGACAAACCAGCAGCTGACTGCAACAGCAAATGCGGCTGATACCAGGGATCTGGGACTGCGGACGCAGACACCGCCGGCCAGCATATCGGACCTGAGCCGCGCGAGCAGTGTCAGGAAGACGGAAGAGCCCCGGATGGTGGTATCAGCAGACGCAAGCGGTGCTGAGAGCGGTGGTGGTGACGCAGCAGGGACCAAGATGAGCGGACCGGACGGCAGAGAAATGGAACCGCCAACGGTGTCGGGCAGCAGCGGCAGCTCGAGAGAGGACCTAGGCAAGCAGGATGCGTCAAAGGAGCCGCAAGGGTGAGGCGTAGGTGGACGATGGATTCATTCAGTCTCTCTGCCTGGTGTGGGGCAAAATGGATCTTGGAGTGTCAGCCACGCAAGGCAGCACCCCGTGTCGATGTATGTCGTTGGAGCGCGCATCGGGCGCGGGCGGTATACCCTATCGGAGCATAGATTGGGGATTTCTCGATGTATGGCAGTGGGGTATGGTGTATGAGCCAGAGCTGCAAGCGCCCGGTGAGCAGCATCCAAGGTGTTTGCTATTGGCAGAGCAGCCCGGGGCGCGCGTATATTCAACCATCACGATGGCTCGTGGCCGCCAAACAGTCGCCTGTCCTTCATGTATGGAGCTGCAGCCTCGCATCGTCTCGCCACGCCAACCAACACGAGCCAACGCATCTCGCCCATCACAGTCACACTCACTCAGCATCGTTGCACCGCCGCCTGCGGCGGGAGCCTTTTCTCTTATTAATCCTATGACCTCGTCTCCATCCGACTCTCAGCAACTCCCGTACTCCTCCTTCCAGCAAAAAGCAACCAGTTGTCAAACCGCCATCTCCCCATCCCCACGCCTTCGTCGACGCCATCCCCACGACCGCCGCCTGTCGTGCCCGCCGGGCCGCCCGCTCCGCTGCACGAGCCTGCTAGTGCCCGTAGCTCCACCCTCCACCATTACCACCAGACCATGGATACCGCTCCCCGCCATGACTCGGGCAACCCCGTCGACGTCAAGACAGCCACCGAGCCTCCAAAGCCGGACCTGAACATCACAGACGGCACCGAGAGCGCCGAGAAGCCGGCCAAGGCATCGAAGAAGAAGGCCGAGAAGGAAAAGAGCGGCAGCGGTGGCAAGAAGCAGCACGAACGTAAGCGCCGGGGCAAAAAGGCCAAGCGCCATCGGCACGACGACAGCTCCTCGGACGACAGCGCCTCGGATTCGGGGACGACCGAGTCCAAGTCGGACGAGTCGAGCTCGGACGATTCCTCGTCGTCGAGTAGTGAGGAAGAAGAGTCGGCCAAGCGGAAGAGGAGCCGGAAGAAGAGCGTCCCGCTGCGCCGGACCAAGGCGAAAAACAGCAAGAAGCGCGCAAAAAAGAGCAAAAAGTACGACACCGAGTCATCAGAGGATAGCGAGAGTGAGAGTGAGAAGAGTGAGAGCTCGTCTTCTAGCGGCAAATCGTCCGAGGAGGAGTCACGGCTTGCCCGGCGCCGAAAGAGCAGGAGAAAGTCGCACAGCTCTCGCCATGTCGACGACACGGACCCGGAAGAGGCATCGGAGGCTGAAGGGGACGAGTCCAACGTCATGGAGCTCTTGCTTGAGATGCTACGAACGAGGAACAACAATGCAGCGTTGCAGGGTGGCGGTGGTGGCGAGTTGGACTCGCCCACGTTTGACGACAGGCTAGCAACTGAGATTGCCAAGCTCCAGATTGGCAAGAAGAGATCAAAGGGCAGGAAGAAGGGCAAAAAGGTGCAAGCCAAGCGCGGCACCACGCTTGAATTCAAGCGTGTCGATGAGCTGTGGGACAACACCATCCACAACTATAAGCTGACAGAGAGCGCCGAAGACCCAGTTGACGAGTTCAACTCGTACGTTTTTACCGTCCGTCGGCGCTTCGACTGGGAAAACAAGTATCGCAGCACAGTCGTCGACATCAAGTCGAAGTTGTTGCGCGAGGTGCTCGCCGAGATTTTCAAAGACGTCAAAGGCGTGTCGTTGGTCGAGGATCAGCCGTCGATTGACCCCAACATGCTCTTCTTGTACCTCGAGGAACTGCGCACCTACGCCAAAAAGACGCTCAAAAACAAGGCTAAAAAGGAAAAGAAGCGCAAGCACAAGAAAAAGCTCAAGCTCATGGCTACTCACTGCAAAATCTTGATCAAGTACCTTGACGAGGACTACGAGGAGACCAAGAAATCGCTCTATCCCATGCTCGAGGCTGGCAACATCACTTTCGATTTGCTGTGGGCGCTCTTCAAGCCAAACACGATCGCCTATACTACCACCTACGGCGCGGCGGAACACCCCCGCGCCTTCAAGGTTGACTACGCGTACAGAGAGAAGTCATTTATCCGTGGCGAGTGGTACTGCATCGAGGGCCGCTACCTCGAGTACGACGGCAAAAACTACGGGCTGGGCGACTTTGAAATCAATGTCGACTCGTTCAAAGGGCCACGCAAAATCACTAGCCTGGCCACCTACCCCATCCGCTACCACAAGGACGCCGAAAATCTCAAAAAGCAGCTGATTGAACGTGGTAAGCGCTTCGTCACAATGACGGGCATGAACTACCGCTTCCACAAGGGCCTGGCATTTGAGAAGAGGAAAAAGGCTGTGGCCAAGCACAATGTCAACGGCCGCGTCATGATCGATCCCGCCATTTTCAGGCGCATCAATCCCAACTATCCCATTTCGCTCATAAAGCCCAAGGACCAGGATGCGCTGTACGACATTTGCTGCGACAGTGACGACGACGGCTCCTCGTCGAGCGGGGGCGAGATGCACGGGCCCGAAAACACCCCGGAGAATGAAGACAACGAGCACTTCAAGCTTAAGCTCGTGTACGACGAGAACAAGATGGCGCACCTGGTCAAGGTATCTGTCGACGAGGACGGCCAGGAGATCAAAAAGGAGAATCTGGACAAGCTGACCAATGGCGACATAACCAGCGGCGAAGGCGAAGACGACGACGACAAGACCAAAAACACCGTCTTTGGCGAGGAAGAGCTGCTCATTGCGTCGCCCGTGGTGCTCGGCTTCAGCTTCGCCGACAAGCGATGGCTGGAGTTCAGCATCGCGGGCATCCGCGACATTGAGTGGAACGAAGGCGCCTTCGACTCGCTTGTGCTGCCGCCCAACGACAAGTCCATCGTCAAGGCGCTCGTGTCGTCGCACAAATTCCACGCCGCTGAGACCATCGACGATGTCGTGCAAGGCAAGGGTAAAGGCCTCGTCTTCGTTCTGCACGGCTCTCCAGGCGTCGGCAAGACGCTCACCGCGGAGGGCATCGCAGACTTCCTCAAGTGCCCGCTGTACGCCGTGTCGGCTGGCGAGCTCGGCACCGACAGCTGGCGGTTGGAGCAGGAACTGCAGAAAATCATGGACATTGCGCACAGCTGGGGCGCCATCCTTCTCCTCGACGAAGCCGACGTTTTCCTCGAGAAGCGCCAGGTCCACGACATCCACCGCAACGCGCTCGTGTCCATCTTCTTACGCTTGCTCGAGTATTTTCAGGGGATCTTGTTCCTCACGACTAACCGCGTAGAGACGTTCGACGACGCTTTTCAGAGCCGCACACACATGGGCTTGCGGTATGAGGATCTGGGACACCACGCAAAGCGCGAGATTTGGAAGATGTTCATCAACAAGGTGCGCGATATGGAGGGCATGGAGATGGACGAGTTTGAGGCCGATGATTTTAATGCCCTCGCCCGCAAGGACATGAATGGGCGGCAGGTATGTTCTTCCCTTTTCCCCCTTCCGCTCCACTGCATTTACCTGCCCCTGTCTCTCCCCCAGCTTTCGTCACCGCTGTCTCTCCCTTATTCCATCCTGTTGCGCATCTCAAAGCTGATGGAGTTTGGCAGATCAAAAATGCGGTCCGCACCGCCCAAGCTCTCGCTGTCAACGAGAAGTCCAAACTCTCCATGCAGCACATTAAACGTGTGCTCGACGTCGCGGCGAGTTTTGAGCGCGATCTCAAGGGCGGCACTGGCTACCTTGATGCCATGAGGAGCTACACTTAGGTTGGCCAATTGAAGAGATGGAGGGAAAGGGTGTAAGGAGTAGCAAGTGTCTTTGGCTGTACTTGGTTGATTATTCTCCGCCCTGGTCAATGACTGTGATTGACGGCGATGATGACGATCGGTTGAGGGCGACTAATTTCGGGCTTCTGGCTTCAAACTTTTTGTTTTCTCTTTCCCCCTCTCTTCCTTTCAATATTTTGCACTCAACGGCCGCTTCCCAGACAGCAAGCGAGGAGCGAGGAGCGTGTGGGGTGCTGGTTCAAGTTCCAATTTTAATTCAGACACAAGTTTTGAGATGGCACGGTAAGAGAAGAAGATGCATACGGGCGTCTGATCGTATTGCAGGTGCTACATAGGTTGAATACGAGACGCTCAAAGATAGACGGGGGAATCAAGACTTGGAAGAGAGAATGCCTGGAGAACTTCAAGGAGCGCTGACTCCACTGAGAGACTCTCTCCCCCATCATCGGGCACGCAGGCTTTCTTTCCCATTTGCTACGTCTGAGCCTGCAAATACGATCGACTGGTTCGGCCAAGGCGATCCCGCCTGCTGGATCCGTGGACTACAGGTAACCTGCAAAAACAATAAAAACAGCTCGGGAAATTCTCCTCTGTCTGTCTTTCGCAAAAGCGCTCCCCCTGAGCACCATCCCGAAGCGTCGCATTCCACAATATTTGGCAGGTCCTCATCGAAATATGCAACCTATGGGGCTTCTACAAAAGCTTTCTTGAGTTCTTCGACTGCGGTTCGGGCAGTTGAGTCGAAGATAAAAGGCGTTGCAGCACTTTCCTTTGGTCGTCAAGGCAATGGGTGGGGGCAATGATACTGGAGAAGTCCTCGATAAACTGCCGGTAGAAATTCGCAAAGCCAATGAGCCCTCGGACTCCTTTAACCGTTGCAGGCGCTTCCCATTCCGTCAAGGCCTTCATCTTAGCGGGGTCCATGCGGGTCCCTTTGCCCGGCTTCAGTGATGAATCCCAAGTACTTTGTCTACGTACAGCGGCCGAGGATTTGGTTGACGATTTCGGTACCGCCATTCGTTTGGGAGTGGTAGGGGCTTGCCAGGCGTAGTTTCGTTCCGGTGAGTTTACAAAGCTCGTTCCTGAAGGCTGAAATGAATTGACAGAACAATCGGCTCAGTAATTTCTTCATCTTCGTCTGTCCAGGGTGAGCCGTAAGGTTGGAAGTGTGCACCGTTTCCAGCACGCGCGTTCGTAAATTGTCTTGGTTCGGAACTTCCAATTGGCCAAAACGGAGTAGTCGTCCGTCGTCCAGGGTCCAGTCATTCTCCAGGTTCCGGGCTTACTCTCTCCAGCTTTCAAGCTCGACATCCGTACGGTTGGCGTGAAGAATTTGATCCACAACATCTATGGGGGCTGGAATGGGTCCTGTGTTGTCCTGTAATTCCATGACGTTGATAGGGATAATTGTCTCTGGGGAGATAAGGACCTGGTTACGGGCGGCC
>JAIFKG010001346.1:0-20375 GCA_020351975.1 Phyllosticta ampelicida | reverse complement strand
GGGCTAGGTAGACGGAGTAAGGAAGAGAGGCTGCTTGGCTGGCTGGCTGGCTCGTGCCGTTTATCAATAGATTATTGCTACCCGGTTTCAAGAAGATGCCAGGGAGAGAAGAAAAACAGAAGAAAAAAAGAATAAAAACCGAATCTGCCAGACTATCGCGTGAGATGCCCATCACCACCACACGCAAGAAGAGCGATCGATGGATGAATGCCAAGACGAAGACGAGTACCTAAAAACCAACCTCCCGGGTCTCCGGTAAACCGGGAAATTTTCAGCACCGTTGCGTGATATGACGCTGAGTTGCTCTCGAGACTGTCGGATCAATTGCCTATCCAATCCACTACACTACACTCCACCCCACGCATGCATACACAATCAAATCCACCTCGCTTTACCAGGCGTCGGACGTGCTCCCCACCGCACCGACGACTTATGCAAACGACACCGTACCCCCGGACTTTGACGTCAAATTGAATCAATCGAAAGCAGGAACGACAGCGCTATGCTCTCTCTCTCTTGCTCCACCCAGCCCATCCTCAAAAGAATCCCACCTCGACCTCTCCAGACCAGCGAGTGACCCCCAGCTCAATCACTGCTTCGCTTCCAAGAGCCACCATGGCCGCAATCCCTTCTCCAACCCGCTCAAAAAGTAGCTAGGTCCGTTTAGGTTCAAGACCGGTCCAGTACTGGCACATGCTCACCGCTCTGACACCGGACTCATCGGTTCGAAGACCCTTCCCTCCTCCTGGCTGGTTTGAGTTGAATTGGACACGTTCGTACGTGAAGTCGGCAACTATGCGAAAGGAGCAGGGGGAAGGCCCAGTCAAATAGACTAGAGCAGAGAAAGACCGCGGCGAGCAGCAAACAGCCTTTTAGTTGAGTCGTACTGTAGCTTGCACCCCGCGCGCTTCCGTTTCCTGGTGGTCGACGCTCATCCACGATGCGGTATAGGCTCACGCCCCCTTCAAGCCAAGTTGGGATAGCTGGCGGAGCGCATCGATCATGAGAGGATGACGAAGATCAAGAAGAGGACGAGAGGATGACGAAAAGAGAGAAGTGAGAGGTAGACAAAGTGGCGGTTAAAATCTATAGGAAGAATAGCCGCTGGTCTTCATAGAGACACCTAGCAGATAGAACGCTCGAGAAGTTAATGTGATGATGAAAAGGTGACGGATGGATGTGATGGTGGTGGACAGGCGAGGAATATGATGGATTAGGTGAAGTGGTTGGGTTAAAATAGGAAGAAAAGGGAAACGGAGGAAAGCAGGAATTGAACGACCCAATGCGACACGTCTGAGACGATGAATGATGATAAAAAGAACAACATGAAGAGCCCATCGATCCAAACCGAGAATCTTCTGCACACCCGAAAAAAACAATGCAGAATGGACTACTACCAGGAGACTAACGCATGCACTCTGCGTCGGCACTCCTCAAATGCCGCAACCCTCGCACCGCCACACCACCATACCAGCTAAGCCCCACGTCAGGCGCCATTCTTAGTCGCGCTATTGCCATTCCCATTGCCCTCTGACGAAGGGGCCGCGGGCTGCTCGTCCGGCCGGCGGGCGCCGCAGTCAGCCCAATGGAGCGGCTTGTCACCCCATTGTTCAAACTTGCGGGTGTCAAAGTTCCAGACGCCGTTGGTCTTGTCGGCCTCTATGGGCTCCTCGATGCCTTTTGCAAGCTTTTCAAAGACAGGCCACGACTCGACCTTGGTGAAGTAGCGCCGCTCCCACTCGCGCCCGTCTTCCTTCTCCTTGCGCCGCAGCTCGCGCTGCTGATTTTCGATGAACGACTTTTCGCGCCCTGTCGTGTCCATGTCGCCCCGTGCAATTGCCAGGGCGACCTTTTGCCATGCCCGGCGCGATTCGAGCTCACCTTGCTGCTCGACGGGCGCCACCGAGAGGGCCGTCGTCTTGTTAGCTTTGGCGTCGTACGTCTCTATTATGTCTTTGGACTTGATGCCGCCCTTGCGAATCGTGAACTGGTCCGTCCATTGCCCGTCAATCGTGTACAAGGCGTCTTTTTCAGTCTTGTCCGAGGGGTACACTGTCGCAATGACGCTGTTCCTCTTGCCGCTGAGCCAGCCCTTGCCGCTGTAGTCAATCTTGGCGGTGTAGCCTGATGATGACGTAATGTACGATTTCGAGTTGAGTTCAACGTATGGTGAACCGGTAATGAGGCCTTCAATGTGGAGCGACGGCAGGGTAATTAGATAGTCTTCGTCGAATGCGTCGAGGTGGTAGATTGCATGGCCGACTTGCTGAAGTAGACTAGTCAGAAGGACGTTGCGCCAGGCCGACGGAGGTCGTATACCTTGATGTTGATGGTGCGCGAAAAGGAGGCTTTTTGGCCGCAGTAGCCACTCAGCCGCACGCCGTGCTGGTCGTTCCAAATCGAGTATGCTGTTACGGGAGGGTGGTGGCTGACATGCGGTGGTCAGCACCATGACGCGCTCGTTCACGACTGGATCTTTGGGGCTGCGTACCTGACCTGCTCGCTGATGAGGTGCGTGGTTCCTGCGTCATCCTGCCATTTTCCCAGGAACAGTTCGCCCAAGAAGGGATTCAGAGGCTTCTTTTCGCTGCCTAGCTTCTCGCTCCGACTGGCGTATTGTTGCTTGAGGGTGCTGAGGAACCACTTGAGAACGAGGACGGCGCGCTCAGCGGGGGTTTGAGCGCTGGCCGGGGCGACGAACAAGCGCGGGTGCTCTGCCCAATAGCTCGAGAATTCGGTGAGAGAGGTGGAGCTCAAGATGAAGGGCGGCGCCGTCATGGACGACAGGTCGCCGTTGAACGAGGCGACGGACTGTAAGAAAAGCCATGGTCAGCGAAGTCGGCCAAGTAAATGGACGCAGGGCAGGGCTCGGCATCAAAGCATCTTGGCAGGCTCTCTCTCACCTTGAGGAACGAGGACCAGGACCCCCGCGATTGCGGAGGAACGGCCGAAGCTGTGTCGGCTGAAGACATAGTATGGTGTTGGGTGTTGGGTGTTGGTTATATGGATTCGCTGATGGAGAGGATTAAGAAGGCTGAGAGGGTGGGGTTCGAGAGGACGAGACTTGTGAAATCGAGGGGCAAAGGTGAGATGTTGAGGGACCGATTTGATGGGCGAGGAGATGTGGGTGTCGGGGTGGCTTAGGTAGCCATAGTCGTCATTACTTCGGGCAAGCTATCCAAGGATGAACAGCTCATGCGGCCAGGGTGCACTCGCCCACCTGAACGGCCATTATCCCGCCTCGACATGCGTAGGAGAGGAGGAGTGTAGGAGTGGACGAGTGCAGGAGTGTAGGAGCGTTCGAATGTATGAGCGTAGGAGTACTGAACCTCGAGACTTGCCGTCCCTGACCCTGACCCTGACCTTGTCATGCATGCTCTGCGACGTCCCTCGAGCCCATCCCGCGCGCACCAAAACACCCGCCCGTCGCCGTCACTCGACGACGCAGTGGAGTTTCGTTTCACCGCTCGCCGCTGCAACCAATATTGCCCGAAGTATTATCGCCGTATTTCCAACTTGAGCTCTGCGCCGTGTCCTTTGCCGGGAGAGGCACACGACTCGGTTGGGACGACGGGGCATTCATCACTCAAGCCAAGCAGCTCCGCCGTCACAAACTACGACCCACATGTACATGGAGCTTCGAACTCTCCCTGCAGGACACTCGCTCGTCTGTGCCACAGCTTTGTGCTTCGGGTCTCCCTTGGGCCGCAATCGTCAACTGGCCCATCGCCATCAGCTTCATGAGCCTTTCCTTACCGAGCACAGAGCCTCGCCCGCATCGTCACCATCCCAAATCCGAAGTCGCTCCGACCTTGACACAATATGCCGACTGATCGCCTCACACGTGATATCCATCTCAATCCGAAGGTACACTGCTTCCGGCGTTGTGACGTTTTGTTCTAGCTAAACAATCCGTCCATCCATGACGTACTATTCTAGCTATGTGATACCCCCTCCACGTGCCAAGCTTTTCTCTTGGCCGCCCTACCGAGTACATACAATCCATGTGCGCGCGGTCGTCATTCGTCAATCTCCAACCCCTTTTAAAATTTCAAGTCTTGACAGTGGGCTCGCTACGGCCAGTGTACTCCTCCAGCTTCAGCAGGCTCGTCGCAAGGTCTACGTTGTCCTTGAGGTACTCCTGCGTATCCAGGAGCAGCTTGCTAGCATCGCCTTCGTACTTCTCAACATACAGGCGGATGGTAGCACCGCTGGATCCCGTACCCGACAGGCGCACGACTATCCGGCTGCCGTCGTCAAACTTGACATAGATGCCCTGGTTCTTGCTGACGCTACCGTCCAGGTCCGTGTACGAAAAGTCGTCCGCCTCGACAACCTTCCTGCCCTTGACCGTCGAGCCGATGAACTCGCCCTTCTTGGTCGTGATGAGCTCTTTGATGTCAGCAATGACCTTGTTGGCACCCTCAGTCTCGCACCCTTCGTAGTCGTAGCGAGTGAAGTATGTGCGGCCATACGTCTTCCAGAAATCCTCCTGGATCGACTTGATGCTGGGCGTGGTGCCAGTCTTTTGGCCAACGCCAGCAAGAATGTTGAGCCATGCAACAATGGCCCATAGACCATCCTTCTCGCGAATGTGGTTGGAGCCGGTTCCAAAGCTCTCCTCACCGCAAATGTTCATCTTGTTGGCGTCAAAGAGACCGCAGAAGAACTTCCAGCCAGTGGGCACCTCGTAGCTGCTGAGGCCCTTGGCCTTGGCAACAAGGTCGACGGCGCCCGAAGTAGGCATGGACCGGGCCAGACCGTAGACACCCTGCTTCTTGAAGTAGGGAATGAGCTCAGCGTGGTGAGCAATGATGGCCAAGCTGTCGCCTGGGGAGACGAAAGCATTTGCGCCATAGATCATGTTGCGGTCGCCGTCACCGTCAGAAGCGGCACCAAAGTGGATGCCCTTTTGGTCAACAACATCAACCAGAGACTTGGCGTAGACGAGGTTGGGGTCGGGGTGGTGACCGCCGAAGTCGGGCTTGGGGGTGCAGTTCTGGGTGCTGCCCTTTTGTCCCAGCTCCTCCTCGAAGATGGCAATGCCGTATGGGCCCGTGACACCGCACAAACCGTCAAAAAGAATCTTGAAGTCGGAGTGTTCCTTGAGAAAAGATTTGATCAGGTCAAAGTCGAAAATCTCCTTCATAAAATTGACGTAGTCTTGGGTCGAGTGAATAATCTCAACCTCGAGCGAGCCGTAGGTGGCCGTGCCAATCTTGTGCAAGTCAACATCGGGGATGTCGGCAATCTTGTACTCGGAGAGAGTCTTGGACGTCTCAAAGATCTTGTTGGTGACGGTTTCAGGGGCCGGTGCACCGTTGGCAAGGTTGTACTTGATGCCAAAGTCCTCCTCGGGTCCTGCTTGATATTAGAAAACCAAAAGAAATGTCTCCTTCCTCAGCTCTCACTCACCACCCGGGTTGTGGCTGGCCGTCAGCAGAATGCCGCCAGTGGCCTTGCGAATGCGAATGACGTGACTGGCGGCAGGTGTGCTGAGGATGCCACCCTGACCAATGATCAATTTCTTGACTCCATACGCTGCACCAATCTTGGCGATCAGCTGGGTGACCTCGGGATTCCAGTAACGGCCATCACCACCTATGACGAGGGTGCTGCCTTGTACGCCTTCCGGGATGGAGAGGAGGATGGAGGTGATGAAGGCCTCGGAGTAGTGAGGCTTCTGGAAGACCTTGACCTTCTTGCGAAGACCGGAGCTATGAAGTAAAAAAGTTAGCTCGAAGCTCAGAGGGAGAAGCGGGGCAGAGTGGGGGATTGTAAAGGTGATTGAGGTGCCAGCAAACAAGTATTCAAGCATCTTAAATGTGAATTATAGCTGATTGAAGCTTGAAAGCTCCTCTGTGAGTTTGGGGGAATAGCTAAAGCAATTGGGGATTGAGGAGGGCTTCAAATGGCCGCGTTAGACGCCGTGGGGCACGATGAGACTTACGTTCCTGGCTTCTGGTCAGGAAAGGCAGTGAAGGAGACGGTCTGCACACTCATTGTGGGTATACGTAGAGGCAAACGAAGGTAGGACGGTTGGAGAGAAGTGGAAGAGGGGTAGAAGGAGAAATTGGGTAAGTGTTGTTGTGAGGAGACGGGAAGAAGGAGGCGGACGAGATGGTAGGAGGGACGATGCGTCCGTGCTCCCGCCGCAGCGTTAGCACCTCCTCGCCCCCTGGTCGGATCACCATGTCAACCCCACCTCTCTGCCCTCTCAGAACCTTGACGGACTTTTGCCCTCGACCAATGATGCTAGCTTCGGAAGAGAAGACGTTACACGCCCGATTGTTGAGGACGTCTGAAGCGTCGCCTTATGCAAGACGAATTGGTGGCAGGGTAGCGGCATGAATCCTGCCAACGCGAACCACATCCTCGATCCCGTGCTCTTCAAGCTCAAAAGCCTCTCTCATGTTCCACTTTCGATGTTCTTGATTCCAATAAAGGCCAACCGACGCCGTTACTAAGCTGTGGTCCTTTTTTCCTTCATGTCAAAGAGCCGGATAGAATTGGTCAAAGGATGAGCCACAGGCTTTAAATGACTTCCCGTCATCTTTCGGCGCCCCAAGAAGCTCCCCAAAGGTAGCAATGAGACGAAGAAAAGTACGACCACGCGAGTCAAGTCCACGGTGCAGCTCCAGCCATCGACTGTGAGGGCTGAAAGTAAGGCTACTCGCTGTGATTGCTGTTTATGAAGTGCTAATAGGAGACCTAACATTATCACGACATCGCGTTGGCTGGAAACAATGGCCCCAGCGAAAGGTACGGCAGCAATCCCAGGAATCACTTTGCGGCCGCTTGCAACTGACCAAGATCTGCCAAAATCTGCCACAAAATCAATCACTCTGTTGGGCAGACTTCACAACAGCATACTTGATCTGCGCGACACCTCAGGAACTTCTTGCACACGCTTCCTCCGACTGATCCAGCAACATGTCTGAACCCGGCCTCTACAAACCCAACAAATACCTCAACATGGGCGACCATCGTATTGGTTTCGTCTGTTTGGACGTTGCTGCTGCCCCCTATTGGAAGGAGAACGTTGCGCCCCGTCAGCAAGATCCGGCCCAAGCAGTCCCAACCATCTTGGTGGAAGACACAAGCGAAGACACTCATCGACCCACTTCTGAGCAGGGAGGATCTATTAACTAGGTCTTTGTTGGAGACTAGCGGAGCAAGGGATACGTTCGCCTTGCTATGGGCCCCATCGCCCCTCGCATCTCTGCACAGTTGGCGGAGCAAATCGCCACAGCCACCAAGGGTCGCGACATATTGACTTTTAAGGAGACAAGGCTCAGGGAGGTTATCGCCCGGGATACTCAATGGAGAGCGCTTACGTCCGCTTTCTTGTCCGCAGCAAGAGGCTCTTGCGCGCATACGAAATTCGTTCGAACTTCACCAAGCCGTAAGTTGAGACCCTGATAGCGTCCCCAGTTCGACTGACACGCGGGTAAAGTGAAGGTGATGATGTTGAAGGTCCGGCGGACGACATCCAGCAGCCAGCTTAGGATGCCTTGAAGGAAATAAAAACAGAGGACAATGAGCATAAATCCTACTAATAAGATCTCACCTCAAGCATCAACTGACCAAGAGGGGTGTGATCTCGTGTTCGGCCCACTGAAAGTCACTACCGAGAAGTGTTCAGGTACATATGTACTGGACTTGAATGAGTGGAGATAGCGAGGGAGGGAAACAAGTTGCGAGAAGAAAATCCTCTGTACAGATTTATTAGGGCAAGGTTTCATTTTCTAGAGAACGAATGCTCTTCGTACGCTTGCCTTTTTATTGCTGCTCTTATGCGTGAGTCTAGTCACGTGAGGTGTTCACTTTCACCTTCAAGTTGCTCTATCTTTTGTCCCCAAATGCGCTAGTGCCATATTCATAATCACCCACAAGTGCACTCCTACGATTCTTTCTCGTCGGGTCAGCAAGTCTTGTGTCCACCAAGCCTCCTTGTATCCACACATTTCCTTCACACTGCGCAACGCGCAAAGCTTGCGAGAATCCCCTGTCAAGCAGCGTGCATGCCCTCTGTCTCTCTGGCAAGTTGAGTTGTAAGTTCACAGTTTCTTCATGTCAATAGAGCGCACACGCGCGAATGCTTCCCATTACTCGTCGTATATACTAATGCATTCTCGGCGTCAAACAGTGCGTCAAGATCGTCCACAATGAGATTCTTTCAGTGGGTTGGTCGTTCTTTCGACCATACCTTCCAGAGATCCCGCGAGCATAAACTGCCTCCAGACACGAAGATTGACCCCAATCTCAAGGCCACCAAAGATGACGATGGACAAGCTCAGCCATTGAGCAAGCCCGTGACCAAAGAAAAGCACGAATACAAGAACTGTCGCTCGCGTTTCTTGAGCCACCAGCCAATTCCCGTCAAGATGCTCCCCACCCAGATGGCAGCTCTGGACGCAGACGTCAAAGTCCTCGACTTTGCCCAGCATGTGAGCACTCACTGCATCCTGGTTTATAAAATTGACGCTAAACGGAAGCGACAGGACGAGGCTCAGGCCACAGAGCCTCTTCATCTCTCCACAATGACGTTCCTCCGCACTACGACGTTGGCTCGTCACACCTCGTCGTCCCGTGTCGTCACCGCCGCCGCCAAGGAGCTGGAGTTGCAAGTCTTCCTCCGTCACTACGACTCAGACTCGCTGGTCCTTGCCGACCAAAGTACCATCAATCTGTGGGGGTTTGTCCTCTTCCATGTGGAGGGACAATACCGCAAGCTGTCCCACAGGTTGTCCTGGCAAGGACCGCTCCGGACCGCCTACGACGGAAAGGAGTACACCAACTGCGAGTTGTTCGACAAGCTTGAGGGCCTCCGGTGCCAGTACGACCAGATGGAGGAGCAATTGATGAAGATGCCACTGGGACCTGGCCGCCACCATCGACTCATAACGATGACAGCCGTCAAGCGCGAGCACACCAGATACCGCCGCGATTACAAGGCTCTTTTTCACCACGATGTCGCGCCGCTCCGCCTTTGATAATTCTCCAGGCTCGTGCCCCTTGGCGCATTTGCAGCATTATACCCAGGGGCTTGTGTTCCTCTTTCACAGCAAGTTCGGTCTCCTCTTTTTCACTAAATCACGTTCAGGGTGTCCCAGAAGCATTCGGGGGCCAATACAAAGTTATGATTCTGGCCATCTCTTTCCTGCGCGGGGTTTTGATAAATCTCCATCTACTGGCTCTAGTTTCGTGATTCTAGCTCTTTTCTACGAGGGTCACTAACGCTCCTACAACTCAATCGAGCAAGTTGCCATCACTCGCACCAATTCCCTAGCCCTTCAATCTCACTTTCATCCACCACGCCACAAATCCACTCCCGCATCTCTGCCCCAGCCACGGCGTGAGCAGCCACCCCATGCAAGTCGCTACACTGCGCCACTGCTCCCTCGCGAGCCGAGCCTCCACACCCGCCATGCGTTCGTCCCTGCTGACAGAGTGACAAGCTGACAAGCTTTCTCTCTGTGTTGACATGCTGACTCGCGCCGTGCCTCTTCCGCCCGCACCCTGCAACGCTGACGTCAATCACCGAGTGGCCAGGGCCAACAAGCTCACGCCTCCAAGGCCTTTTCCCCGCGCTAGTTGCGGGTGCTACAACTGACTTTACTGACTACACCCCACGCTGCGAGTGGGGCTACACAATACCTTCACTCTCACAAACATTGCAGACTTGGCTTGAATGCTTCTCTGGACATCAATCTAGATTTACTCCTTTCGCTAAAACGGTTTGGGACAACCTCTTCTCGTGATAGCCATAGTTCAAGTCATATCAGCAGGCATCATCAGAACGCACCCCGCCCGTGGGCTATAGCAACCACATTAATTAATCCACTAAGCATACGACATAAACGTTACACACCTACCACAGGAGACGAGAATTTGTGAAAGAGCCGAGGAAGACGGGCTGGGTCTCCTTTCCTGCTTCAGGCGTCTCCCTTTATCTATTCCATCGCTCTGGCTTTTCTCTGCCCGCCTCCACCGCTCGATCCTGGAGAATTCACGACGAAAGAAAAGAACCAAGTGCTTGGTGTCGAATAAGGACCGGCTACCGACAAAATGGCGCTGTGCTACCGGCTCACCATCACGCTCATCAACATCATCTTCCCTCCCTTGGCCGTCATGCTGCTGACAGGCTTCGGCATGGACACGCTGATAAACTGGTATGCGGGGTCCCGTCTTTCCCCTCCAATACTTTCACTCATCTACTGCTCGTGCTAACCACCACAGCCTCCTCTTCCTCGCCGCCGTCCTCCCTTCGCACATCCATGGCTTCTACATCTCGTGCACGTACTTTGCGCGGCGGCGGCGCGTGCGCAAAGGGCGGTATCCCGGCGGCCCCAAGAGCTTCATCGTAAGCGACGACGTGTTGAATGGGGGAGCAACACCAGGAGAAGTGAGGATGCTGGCGGGGAAGAGGGCGGAGAAGCAGAGGGGCCAGAGGAGGAGAGGAGGAGCGGGCGGCAGCAGCAGGAGGGGCAGTCGGGCAGCCAGTGGCAGGGGGGAGGATGCGTGGGAGAAGGGCGATGGTGGTGGGCATTGATAGGTGGATTGAAGTGGAGGGAGCGGGGATTGCGGCCAACTGGCGTATGGAAAGATTTGGCAGAGGCTAGAAACTGGTTTCTTCTAGCTAGGAGTGTCGAGAGAGGACCGGTCAGTATTCGACGCGTCTTGCCATTCAAAAAGCGTACCATGTTCCTCCCCCACCTGTATCGTCGGGGCAAAAAGCGTTCAAGCTGAGCCATAGGCTTTACCTCAATGAAACCGTACGGAAATCTATTGGATGGCCGTTGTGGCTTGGAGGAGAGCAACAATTATCCTTGGGACGTACGATGAATGGCAAGCAAAGTTAAAGTCATGATGGCTAGAATCGATGCAGGACCATATTGCACAGGCAGCAGTACAGGGGATGCTTGCCGACTTTGAAAGGGGCGCCGCGTGAGGGGGTAGGTGCGACTTCCACGGAATGAATTCAAGAACAAGTTACAGGCAAGAGGACTTTTATTCGAACAAGAGAAAGTAACACAGCAATAGCAGCTCACGCACACATGGAAAGTGTAAGCAAATGGCATTGATGACGAAAAGCATGGCAGCATTGGCCGAGCCCAGCCCTCCAAGAACACCAACACCCTCGGACATTTAAGAATAAACAAGGCAGGCAAGTAAGTGGATAACAAGTAAGGTGCCGGCTAGCTAGCCAACTCCCAACGATATAAAAACAGGGGCGAGGGAAAAGCGGAAGAGGAAAAGAAAAGTCTGCGAGAAATGGCTCGCGGCCGAACCAACGGCCTGCCATCAAGACCCGAAGATTGCGGTGCCTGATTGATGAGTGATAACGGTGATGATGACGATGAAGGTGATGAAATCGGTAGATGCGTGCGTTCCAACAAACATTTCGCCCTTCCCTTCCCTTCCTCTTTCCTGGTCACGTACAACCCTCCACTGTCGCGTCAACTGCTGCAAACAGAATAAACAAGGTAAAGAGTAATGATCTCGAGCCAAAAGAAATGGGAAATAAGAACACGTCCTGTGCATTCATTTCTTCCGCAACTAGCGCCTCGACGACGCCATTTCGCCAAAGCGACCACGCTCTTGCGTCGTGTCGTACGCCTGCAACACGCGCGCCTGCGACTCGTCGGTTTGCGAGAAGGCGTAGCCACGTTGCTTACGCATGCGTTGCACCTGGCGTACTTTTCGGATGGCCTTTTGGAATTGCTCCATCCTGTTGTGATTGTTAGCACGGGCCATTTGGCAATGGTGAGTCGAGCAAAGATGACGCACCGTGGTCGGTAATCCTGAATGTTGTATTTCTGAATTTCCTGGATGTGATGGTAGGCTTGCGGATAGTACATGCGTTTGGCACTGCAAGTCGTTAGCAAATCGTCGGGTTTGCCAAGAGATCCGCCCGTTGACTTACTATTTCCATGCGAAATCTCTGATGAGACACAGACATGGCAGGACGAGGCCCATGAGCCAAAACACGGGGCTGGTGTAGAGATGCGGAATGACGCCGTTGAGTTCCTCCGAAATGCCAATCATGGGCGCCACGTAGGCGTAGGCAGGTAGTAGGGCCACCCACAGAATCATGGAGCCAGGAATGGCGACAAAAGTATACTTGGTCCAAATGTTTGTGATGAGCGCCGCTTTGCCCAAGACTGTGGCGAGAGCAGCGGTGTAGAGCGCACAGCCCCATACCCAGTGTCCGGCAACCTTGCCATCACCCTCAGGCAGATCCCAGAGGTAGATTGCTTGGCTGGCAATGTACAAAAGAAGCGAGTGGTAGAAGCCGTTGCCGACCCAGGAGAAGAAGGAGTGCATCCGGAAGAACACACCCTTTTGACTCAGCTGGTAGAGTTGAGGATAGCGGTCCAGCAAGCGCGCGCTAACAAACTGGTCAAAAATACCAAGTACAAATGGCGGCATGACGGTGAAGAAGACGTTGTAGAAGGATAGGGTCCATGACTCGTAAATAACCTCTCCCGAAAAGGCGTTTTGGAAAGAGTACCAAAACTGCGTCATGAAAAGGGCAATGTTTTTGTAAAAGGAGTAGAGGATGACCTTGCTGACGCGCTGATAAGACCAGCTGCCGTGGACGAGTAGGAGTTTGCGGAGGAAGCGGAATTGTCCAATGGCGACGTCTGCACTTCTAGCTGCCTGAAGACCTTCCATACCAGAGATACCGACACCGACGTGGGCAGCTTGAATCATTGACACGTCGTTGGCACCGTCACCGATTGCGAGAAGAATGGCCTTGAGATGACGTTTTACAAGCTTTACGACGAGAGCTTTTTGCAAAGGAGAGACACGGCTGCAATATGTTAACTTTGACAACATAATTTTACGAGACGACTTACCAGCAAATGACGGCCTTGCACACGATGGCTAGGTCCAAGAACAGCTTTTCCAAGTCCTTCTCCAAAGCGTACGTCAGACTCTTGCCGTCAATGACCAAGGCAAGACTCTCTAGTTCCGACATTCCTTCTGCCTGGGATCTAACGGCATTGAGTTTCTTCTCCAAATTATCTCTGGTCCCTGCCGCATCTTCTTCGTTGACAATTAAGAGCGTCATGTCTTCGCTGATGAGTTTGCAACTCATTCCAATGTTGATGGCAGTCTCCTGACGATCGCCTGTCAGGACCCAAATCTTGATTCCGGCCGTCTGAAGAGTGTGAATTGTGTCTGGCACACCATCTTGGAGCTTGTCCTCGATTGCGGTGGCTCCAAGTAGCGTAAAATCGTGCTCGATGATTTCTGCGGCCTTGTCCAACTCCTCTGCACGGTTCCCACCAACAGTCGTCGCCGCAACATCAAAAATCTGTCTCCATTCTTGATATTCGTTTTCGGGAACTTCGCGCATGGCCAAGCAAAGAGTCCGGAGACCTTCAGCGGCATACTCCTCGAGGTGTTGCAGTGTGGGTTCAACAATCGGGTTATTGCTCTTGGCCAGGCGCTCCAAGATCACAGTGTCGGCTCCTTTGGTGTAACAAATAATTTTTCCATCTGGACCCCTGAAGAGGGTGGACATACGCTTGCGGGTCGAGTTGAACTCGCAAACACACAACAGCTCGTACTCGTAATCCTTGCCGTCCACGGATATGATGACGGATCTGGGCTTGCGAGCAATGAATCTGTAGTCCAATTGTACGGCACCCTCCACCAGTGCGCCCTCGTCAGGAGATGCCGCCTGGTACTTGATCGTTCCTTTTTCGGTGGTCTCAGGTATGACGGTGTGACATGTGGAGAGAAGCGTGAGAAAATGATGGATGATTCCACGCGATGGATGTCTCATACGGTTCTCTTTTAACTTCTTGAAGTCATGTATACCATCGCTGTCGTCGCCAGTTGCTCGTCTATCTTCGGGAACTTCGTCGGCATATTGAATACCGGCTATTGTGCATTGGCGGAACTCCATCTGATTGCAAGTAAGGGTGCCTGTCTTGTCGGAAAAAATGTATTCAATCTGTCCCAACTCCTCAACCAGTGAAGATGTGCGACAGTTGGCAGGAGTGCCGGTCTGCTCGTGGTACATGTCCAAATCAGCACCAATCAAGAAAGCCTGGTAGTACTTGACAATTTCGATTGTGACGAAGAGCGAGATGGGAACCAAATTTGAATAGAGAACCCAGTAAGTGAGGAGGTCCAAGAAGAATTGGCCAACCAGTGGCGTAGAAGAAAGCTCCAGGTACGCAAGTTTCTCCCTCTCTTTGGAACGCACCGTAACATCCCCGATGGAGCTTATGATACTCAGCGTAATGAGGATGGCTCCTAGCATGAGAATCTGGTAGTTTACCAGTCTCTCGACATTGGTTTTTTTGATTGGCGTGGCAGTGGCATTCCTCATGAGTTTTGTCTCGTGACCGGTAAATACGACGACACCGTGGATCCAGGGAGTATTTCGCAGAGTGGCACCACGAAGAAGAAGCTGATCAGGGGCCAAAGGGAGCTCCTTCTCGCCCCCACCGGCTTGGACCGTAAGTGTTGCTTCATAGGTGTACAAGCTGCTGTTTGGCTGCTCCGAACGAATCCGGCCTCCCAAGCGGCTGAGGTCGTTAGGGCTAACAAGATCCGCCGTCTCTGGAATCGCCTGTTTGATTTTCAAGTTGGTCTCTCCATCCAGATTGGCAGTCTCAATGTAGCAAAGACCTTCGGGTTCGGAGGTTGCGAGAAGGACCAAGTCCGCTGGAAAAGGTTCTTCAGACTCGACGCGTACAATGTCTCCAACGGCAACATGGACCCATTTGGTCTCTTGGAAATTCGAGCCCTTTAGCACACGAGCCTTGGAGCTGTTGAGAGCCTTGTCCGAAGCTTTTCGCCTGAAATCTTCAACCTGTTCCTTGATCGCGGAGACGAAGAGAACCACAATCAGGGGTGCAATAGTGGTGTACTTGTTTGTAGGAGAAATGTTGGGTATTTGTTGGATGATGGCCGTGAACAAGAAGAAAAGATTAGCGTATTTGGAGAATTGTTCGAAGAGGAATTTCGGCAGAAAGGTTATGATGTTGTACTTTGCGGTCGACACGTGGTTGTCGACGTACTTGTTGGCAGCGTTCGCCGGCGGATTGTTTAAGTGGATAATGCGCGGTCCGAGGGTCGATGGGTCAGGCTGTGACCTTCCAAAGCCAAACTTGAAGCCAGACTTTTGTCTCTTGTGTGCTGACGGCTGCGCCCCTGCCCCTGCCCCTCCGTTCGCACTCTTGGTTGCGCCCGCGGTGCGCACGCCAGCCTCGGTCAGAGGCACATCCATCTCCGAGTATTCGGGCTCCAATCCCAGTATGTTTTTGGCGCGTCCCATCAGGCCACCTCCAAGGCTCATTATGCTGTTGCGATTCCGCGCGTGGGAGGCTCCGCGCGACGCGCTTCCGGGGTCTGCGTCGTAAAGCCCACCCGCAGCGTATGAGCCTCGCATAGAACTGTCATCGTCGACGTCGGTGTAGCGCTGGTAGTTGTGGAGGTCTGAAGACTGCGAGTAGATTCTCTTGCCGCCCGTGGACATGTACGGCGACTGCGCAAAAGCACGGCTTGCTTGTTCATCCTCACCAGTCGCGTGAGCTCCTGGAGCTCCTCTACCCCCTCCTCCACCAACAAAATCATCGTAGGACTCGGACGGGCGGGAGGGCGGTACCGCGTGTTCGGTCGGGTTGATGTGGTACTGGCGCAACAACTCGTTGTCGTCTACCGGCGGTCGCTGGCCGGACGAATACATGGGGCCCGGCTCATTCAAATCCAGAAGCAAGTCGTCGTCTTGGGCAGAGGCCTGACCTCCAGGAGGCCGACCTGCCATCCCGGCCAGCAAGTGCCACGCAGCTTGTTGCGCGTAGCTAGCGAAGCAGGCTTAGGGAACAGCGGGAGCTGTGGCGGATGGCGTCTTCTGCTCTCTTGTCGAAGATGAAAGCTGGAAGCTAGCAGTAAAGCATCCCAGTGCGTGCCTTGGCCGGCAAGATAGTTCGCAGAAAAGAGGTGTGCGAGGACGGGGGTTTGCGGGGCTGGCTGGCACAGCCCCGGAGGCTTGGCAGAAGTTGAGCGCAGGATACGAGCTGTGTGCGCAGGATAGCAGAGATTCGGCAGGATCAAAACGGCCGTTGGTCGAGGGGCATGAATGCAATGTGGCCCCGAAGTCAGAGAGGCCAGAGGGTGCGAGCTGAGGGTTGTGACGGATTCGGTGGCTGTGCGGAGGAGTTGCGGGTCTCTGGGATGGACACTGCTGATGCGGGCTGCGCACCGCCTGCTGAGAACCCTGACCTGGGCAGATTGATTGGACAAGCATCCTTCATCACCACCAGACGCGCTCCAACAAAGACACCACGTTTGGCACATTTGGCACATTTGGCACATGTTTCAATGTTTCAATGTTTCGATGTTTCAACCGTCGGCTTCGACGCGTGCCGAGCCGCGCGCTTGTGCTGCATGCACAAACAAGACCGTACAAGCCAGCTCGTCCATCACCGGCTTGCGAGCATGTCCCTGACCGATCGCCAGTACTTCTCCTTGACCTTCTTTTCGATTTCCTCCTTTACAAGCCACCTGAAGTCTTTGAATCCCAGCTGGCCCGCTGCGAGATCCATCTGCCCAGCCATGATGCGCGCCCGCATGAAAAACACCTTTTCGCCAATCTCCTGAAACGTTTGTCCGTCACGCTCCACCACTTGCCTCTTTTGGCTGTTGGGTTGCCAGGTCTCCTCATAGTGTCCGACGGGGTGGTTTGCGACCAGCCATGTGTTCATGTTGATGCCACCGGCCTGCACCATTATGCGCTCCGCGGCCTGCGGAGAAGTTAGCTTACGCCCAAATTCAGAAGGGCTCAACGCACCCATTGAAGTGGCTCTCTCCCGTTGGCGCGGAGCTTATCCTGGGGCAACCGCCACTCGTTGCTGTCCCTCACGAGTAGGTACAGTGTCCGCGAGAGCTTCCTGTCCAAGCTCTTCCAATCCTTCAACTTATCCGCCAATGTGATTCTAGATTGAGGCTTCTCAATCGGCTCCTTCTTGGTCAACTCCTCAGGACCGCTGAAACCCACGTCGTCGGCATCCTTGTAAAGAGCCTCGCGCTGGTAGTCTGGCTCGCTTTCCTTGGCATCGACGAGCAATTCGTCGTTCCACCCATTCTGCCATGGGTTGTAGCTGCCAATGTCGCGGGGAATGGTCTTCCTCTGTCGGATCTTGCGTTTCCACTCAATGTCTCCAGGCGTGTTTTTGGGGTAGTAAAAGTAGCGAGTAAACGGAAGGGCTAATCGCTCGTTCAGGCGACGCTGGTAGAGATAGAAGGACTTTTCGAAAGAGCGCAGGTCGCGCGTGAGGATAGGTGGTCGAGAAAGCAAGACACCTGCCGACACCTGGTACGCTTTCACGGGAGCAGATGCTGCGATGACCGGGGGAGTTACTGCGTTTGGCGCAGGCGCCTCGGCCGGAGCAGCGGCGCTGGCGAAGCGTTTGCACGATTCACATATTGAGCTCGTTGCTGGCCGGCCTGTCATTGTGTTAACATGAGCGTCAATCGAATGGGAGTTTGCCCGAGTGTACCTGATCGCAAGACCAGCTGCCTTGCACTTCCCTGCCGGGCGTTCATATCCAGAGCTTGCGCGTGGTCAATGACGTGGAGATGAAGTGTAGCTATGGCGTCCAAAAAGTTCGCTCTGCCATCCAGCGAGTCGAGCGAGCAGCCTGTCGATTAGCGTCATCACGTGATAATGTCTTGGCACCTAACAACAAAATTCTGCGTGCAACGCCGTCTGCTCCCCTCCTCCACGGCATCTTCCTTATCACCAATGTTACATCTTTCTTCCGTACAACATTGGTCATTTATACGGTGCCCAGACGGACGTTTGCAGTCTTTTCGCTAGCAGTACCTTCGCACATCCAAGGTGTACTGTTAGATAGATCCTGCTCACAATCGCAATCTTGGCCCTGCATTTTTCGAGGAGGCCTTTCTACGATGAGTAGATGATCTCATGTGGGCTGGATTTCAACGGAGCTGCCTAATCTACTTGTATGAGGCTTCGTGCTTTGATTTGGGCAGCAAATTCTATTGTGCAGTACTTCTTATGGCCAGTTTGAGCCCACCCGGTAGAAACGCCTTTCCATGGGAATAACATCATAGAAAGCATTGCTCAGGTACAGTCCGGGCTAGTCTTGTCTGATAGCTTTTTAGATCAGTCAAGCATTGTCCACATTGTTCACATAAATACGTTAACAGCTAATGTGGGCTCGTCGCCCAGATTCAAGATCCGAAGTCAAATGGACACGAATAGCCCGCAGCAGAAGGAAGCAGGCGCAACAAGACGGGAATGAAGCAAATAGGAAACCTGGAAAACGCAAGATTCAAGAACTCTAGTCCATCACAAAAGACAGCCTCGAATGACCAGCCATCTGAATTTACCCGGTCATCGAAGCTACAAGAAGCACGCCTAACCGCTGTCGAAATTGCAATTTCGCATGGCAGTGGCCCCGGATTTTCGGTCTTAATATTTGTCACTGCTGTAATTGTGATTTTGGATGTTCTCTGCTTCATTCTTGCACGTCGAAATCATCAGGTCAATCGTGGTTGTCTTGTTTGCTACCAAAAATTTCCTATTCTCTGTCAACATACGAGCCCTCATTGCCATCATCGGGAAACTTACTCGAATCATTATATCGAGGATGAGGGTAGCCCTCATTGACATGGTGCGTGCTCAAGCCTTGCAAGAAAGCATCGGCCACTTCGTAACGAATCTCTCCCAAAAGAAGTGGACGAAATTCGTCAAGTGCTTCGAACTGGGCAGCGTGTTTCTGCCAGCCTATCCCATCGAGATGTGTGACTATGTGGGACAAGCAGTGCACCATGGCGAGGATCCTCTGGTTCCGCCAGTCGTCGGAGTTGTTTGAAATAAGGCCATTAAAGTAAAGAAGCCACTTGGCCAAGTTGAGGAAGAGCTTTGCGTTGTCGACCGGGACAACAAACTCGACGCTGCAAGCTCGGTTGAAGGATTCGGCTGTCCCAGCTGCGATCCCGCGCACGAAGGCAGCTTTGTTTGCGACATCGCCGATTCGGTCGAAATTGTCGGTTGGCAACCATCTGCGGTCTGAAAGTCTTGCGTAAATTCCATCATCCTCTGTCAGCCAGTCTTTCAGGGCGTCTTGTACCGCCTTGGTGTACCCCATCTTCGCATAATGCGTCAGCCACTCTGGCGAGTCCGCCGAGGCGTGGAGCAGCTCTTTGAGATACGTCATCGCCAGCATGGTCAATTCGTATTGGTAGGTTCTAGGTTTGGAAGCCGTTGTTCCAGTTGGGTTCTGGGACAGCACTCAGAGTTTGCGACACTTCAATATCATGAAAGACCCAGTACTCGTCGAAGTGTTCTCGAATCTTCTTTCGTTGGCGAAAGGTCTATCGTGACGGTAAAAATTGTTGTTTCTTACAAATGGGGCAAAAGTCTTCGTCGATAAAATGTTCATTGGCGCAGGTAAAGCATAGAATATGTTTACATAGCAGCTTCGCAGCGTATTCCGAGTTGGGGTCGCGTCTTCTCTTGACCGGACAATCGTAAAACTCAACAAGGGTTCCTAAACGGATGGGGCATTTAGTTTCGCCGTTTGTTTCGTCTGGGTGTGCATACGGCAGTTGCTGCACGTACTGGGCTTGGAGCTTCATCAGATACTAATTGAAATTATTTTTCGTTGCGTCGTAATTCGGAGGAAGGAACAAGGGAACTTGTTGGGCAGCCATGATAACTGGAAAGTCCACGGGAGAAGAACTAGTCGCATACAGTCCAAAGATTGGCGAGAGGAAATTGTCATGGAAGCAGGGAACCTGGGGACAAGCGATCCTTACGGGTTTAATAAGTTTCGCACAAGAACACACAAAAGAACTTCGTCCGATTCCAATTCCAGACAATAATCATCATACACTCTAAGGGAAAAGTGATTGCCTATCTAGAGACAAGATTTTGGGCTCTTTGTCTTGGTCCAGCTCAGCGTATTTGCCCTGAGCCACGCCCGAGGGATCTTTTGGCGTAGGGCTTGTATGGGTAATTCGGCTCAGCTACAACACAAGAATGATAGAGTTCGAATGGACACAAAGCTTCCAGCGCTGGAATATTCAACAACCATCGTCATGAGTTTAACGCTTTGGTTGAATCTCGGATTTCGCTGGCGAGGCTTCGCTTGATCGTTGCGGGTCCAAACGGTGGAGTGACATCCAGATACTTCATTCTGTTAGCCATCGTAAATGGATGGATGAACAGAAGGTAAAGCGCGAAGAACCCTATCCTCTAGTGTGTCCAAAACTGCCACTCTGCTTATGTTCTGCCGGGACAGGAGACTACGGGGTGGATGGTGTCGTTTAGTGCAATGCCCTTTTGGATGGTGTCGTTGGCAATTTCAACATTGTCG